>WJQU01002744.1:0-51404 GCA_029228625.1 Pseudolycoriella hygida
TACAAAGGTCCTATACCCTACACTTTGTTTATCTGAAAGGTAAAGTCCATGATTCAAGTTCAAAGATGAGCAAAACAGGACAAGGGGTTTCGAAGTATAGTACGGAAATTGTTCAAAGCATTGAGCTTACAAATGTACAGAAATTTTTTTGAGGAAATTGGGTTAGTGTTCTCGGCACTGGGACCAATGGAATGGATGAAATTGAGTTTCTTGGCCATATACGAAAGCAGATAGTTTTTAGTCTTTATTTGCTCAACTATGGAATATGGAGATTTAACGTCGAAGACGAGGTTGTAGAGAATAAAATTTTGGAGAGTACATGCTTCAGGGGTTTCGGAAAAAGTGACCTAATTCTCCGATATGACCACTTCTAGAATTTTTAGAGAACACGTGTTCAAGGACTTTAGGGAAAAATTGCCCGATCCTGGGATATGACCACTTCTAGAATTAGGAGGAACGACTCATATCCCTTAAACTAAGGCTGTTAGAAAGTTGCTGAGCACAGGTGTTTCAGGATTTTGGCCCAATCCTGAGATGTGATCTCTTGTAGAATTGGGAGGGATGACTCACATCACGTGTCCCGAAAAATGTCTAAATTCTTGGGATTCAGTCACTTCTAGAATCAAGAGGGATGACCCTTATCTCTAAAAATTCGACAGTTATGAAGTTGTTTACAGAAGAAAAGTTGTAGAGAATTAAATTTTAGTGAGCGGGTGTCTCAGGGTAATCCCGAAAAATGTCCCAATCTTTGGAATTCAGTTACTTCTAGAATTATGAGAGATGTCTCATATCTCTAGAGCTATGGCAGTTGGAAAGTTGCTTCCAAAAATGTCCCACCCCGGAATATATCCAATTCTACAAATGTCATACTTCGGGAGGGTTTTCGACATTACCTTGGGTAATTTTTGTTTGTCGATGGAATTCTGATAGTTTCTGATAGTTTTTGTAAAATATGTTCGGTTTGCCACATATATTCTGATATGTACGGATCTTCGCTTATGTTTTATGTATAATTTTGCCGAGATATCCTGATCGAATTTCGTTTTGAAATGTTCATGATTCTTCTGAGATCCTTCCGACTTTTACGAGGTTTCACATTTATTAGGTTGCGATAGCTACTTTATGTTTTCACTCTTCCTGTCCGTCCGTCCGTCTGTGCACTACAGCTCATTGCACCTTTTTTATAAGGGTGAGGAAACATTCATAGGCCCCCGGTCCTCCTGAACCAAGGTAGTGTTGGATTCCATTCTTCAATGACCTACTAACTAAAACCCCCTTCCTTACTCCCTCTTCTCCCTGGAACCGCCTCACAGCATTACTTCGAGGAGGGTCTGTGCTCTCGGCATTTACCTCTGACCTACTCGCCGTCATCAGCTCACCTCGCTCTTGTTCGAAGCGGGGGCAGACAAATAACACGTGATCCGCAATATCTTCTTTTTCCTCGCATATCGTGCAGGAGGGTGATTAGATTCGTTTATTGGTCCTAAGTTCATAATACATTTGTATAATAAAAACTTAAGCATAATTAGGCCGCATGGGTGGGCTCCTTTTACAACCAAAACATTTTTTTATTTACTTTACTATTGCTAAAGCACTTCTAAGTTTGAGTTGACCTTCAAAATGTCTCCTCATACATATTCTCAATAAATTTTTTGGAGAATTCGTGTAGTTCTCTTATGTTTGTTATCCTAATTTGCTCTTGGTTTGGAAAGGCAGCTCCAAATCTCTCTTGTCTTTGCCACGCCAAGGATGGGCACATTGTGAATAGGTGTTCAGGCGTTTCCTCTTCTTCCTCACATCTCCTGCAGATCGCTGAATTCTCTAATTTCATGTGCATGTGTTTCCTTAACTTGCAGTGTCCGGTGATGGTTCTAATCAGCTTCCTCAGTACTGTTTTGGGGCACTTTAGGAGATATTTGGTAATCTTGTTGGATGTGCCATTTAAGAAAATCTTCGACTGCCTACAGCTTCGGAGATTTGTCCATAGCTCATTATGCTTTCTAGAATAACACTCTCTGATTATGGTCCTCTGCACCCTGTATGGCAGTCCAAAGGCTGGCTCCGGTCCGAAGAAAGCTGTTGTGCTACCCTCTCGAGCTAGAGCATCAGCTTCTTCATTCCCGTCCACTCCTCTGTGACCAGGTATCCAAACTAAGTTAACTTTGTGCGATCTAGCTGCTTTGTTCACTCTTTGTGTACACTCTATCACGAGTTTAGAAGTTAAGCAATTAGAGCTTAATGACCTCAGACATGCTTGGCTGTCCGTGTATATGTTGACGTTCCTTGCCTCATATTCCGTCTCATTTAGCTCAACACAAGCCTTAATTATCCCGATGGTCTCAGCTTGGGTTATTGATGCATACTTACCAACCGAGTACGACTCCCGTACTAAGGCATTGCTGGAAAAAATTCCTGCGCCTGTCCCATTGTTTATCTTCGATCCGTCCGTGAATATATTCACGTCATTCGGATCTAAAGTTTTTGTTCCATTTTCCCACTCTTCTCTGCTTGGGATCATGACTTGAAAGTTCTTATCGAAGAAATATTGTGGAGTACATTGATCTGTGTCCATCAAGATCTCTGGAATTTCCTTCGATTTCTCCAGCAAGGTGTTAGCGTGACCCGCAATCGAGTCTTGCCAGCAATTGCTGTTCCTCAACCGAATTGATGTCATTACAGCTTCTCGCTCGATAAACAAGTCTATCGGAAGAACTGACAGCAACACCTCAAGAGCTCTCGTTGGAGTGGATTTCATCACTCCTGTAATTCCCATTAAAGCCATTCTCTGAACGTGCTCTAATTCGACCTTTACTGCTTTGATTCTTACTCTGTGATGCCACACATGACATTCGTAACTTAGTATAGGCCTGATTATGGCTTCATACAACCAATGTATGACGTTCGGTTTCAGACCCCAGTTGCACTTCTGAATTGCTAGAAAGCACTCGTGTCCCGACAGAAACTGTGTCAGTTGGAAATTAATCTCTCAATGTTAACTCTGTACCCGTGTAATTTTATTATGTATGAGTCTATGGGCCCACCTTCTCTTGATCGTGTAGTCCTACTCTTGCTGCCGCTGTTTCAATGACTCGGCTCCTAATTGCGTCTTAACTGTTTTGATAGTTTGACATTCGCTGTCTTCCGTCAGCGTTTTGCATATGGGCGTCGTCCCGGCTATCACACATACCGCTCGGTATGCGCTTGCGACTCTCATGCTTGCCAGCCTTTGTGCCTATTAAGCCGCCTTCGACTCCTCTTCGTATCTACCGCCTGTATCCACGCTGGTGCCTTGTAGCACAATATCGATAGGGTGACGTTTGCTAGGAGCCTCCTTTTACTGCTGCGCGGTCCAAAGCCGTTTGGCATTATCTGGTCAGTGCTGTGCGGTGACTTTTATTGCCTTTTCGTACGTGTAGTCCACATGACTATTAAAATTTCTACCGTCCGTCGTCCAGCATAACTCTAAGGTACTTTAATTGGCGGGGTTATGTGATTTCTTCCCCGTCAATGTTCATTACGATCCGCTCAGTTTTTTTGCAGTTACTGACTAGCATGATCTCGGTTTTCTCGTAGGCCAGCATCAGTTTTGTCGTTATCATCCAGTTTTCGACAGTTTCTAGTGCTTCCGTCGTAACTACCTCTACCTCCATCTTCAACGTTCCGGATCAAGTCGTCGGCAAAAGTAATTGGGCCCATTGTGTCAAACCCTGTCGTGATGCTGGGTTATGTGTGTATATGTGTGTTTAAATGGTTGATTGATACTATTGTTGCTGTGCAATGTTGTTTTTTTGTGTGATGGTGGTGTTGGTGCGTTTGCTGTGCGATGGTAAATTGTGTGGTGGTGTTGTTGTGATAGCTAGTTGCTTCCTGTGATGAAAGAGGCTATGTTAGTTATCGGTATCTTCCGAAATTCTTCAAGGGTAAGGTAAAAGTCTCATGACCACTTCATCCTTAAGTTCATTAGGCCTGGGCAGTGAAATAGGAAATGCTTTGCTGTTTCTAGTACATCGCCGCACCTTCTGCAATTCGGGTCATTGCTGAGTCCCATTTTGTTTTAGCCTGCCTTAGCCTGCCTGCAGCTGTCTATCCATTCCCAAAATCTTTGGCGCCTTTCGCGAGTCCGCCCTTTTATGAGTCCCATAACCTGTCCGGTTTTAACACCCAGGACTGGTTCAGGTCCAATGAAGGGGGTTTCGCTACCTTGCCTCGCCAGCGCATCGACCCTCTCGTTACCTAGAATACCTAAGTGTCCTGGAACCCATACCAGAGATACTTGATTGTTCTCTGAGAGCGCATCCAGTGCCACTCTGGTTTCTAGTGTCAATTTTGCCGCAAACTTACAAGATGAAAGCGCCTCTATCGTCGACTCGCTATCAGTGCAAATGACAATTCGCTTATTCACCACCTGACTTCCCGTCAGGCACCCACAGCTCCTCCCGACCGCTAAGGTCTCTGCTTGGAATACTGTCGGGGCGCTGCGTCATACATTACATTCCACAGCGTTGGTCCTATTATGGACCCCTGTGGTACTCTACTCATGTCCTCTATAACTACTATAACCTCTCACTGCACCTAGCTGCACCACAATCAATCATCAACTTCTTTGACTTCACTCTATCGCTACTTTCCTATACCCATTTCAATGGTTTATTTTAGATTATCAATTAGACCCTGGCGCAGTTTCAAAGCGGAGTGATATTTTTTAAGTGCAAATTCAGCCTAACGGCGCAAAAAGTTACTCTCCTAAAAATATTCTCTTCTCTTAAGTGAATCCCAAACGCTAATTAGATGAGACGTAAATCTTTCCACAAAACCTCAGCTCATCTTCTCTTTCTATAGTAGAACCAACTCACTGAAGGTTCACACAATATAAAACATTCAAATTCAGTTAATTGAAAACGTTTTTTATTTTCTCAGTTACATCCATAATCCAAATCTATTGTGTTTGACCTTGAGTTTCTGGTAATGTACGAATGATATCAGAATCTCCTGGATCTGTAATGGATAGTGTGCACACACGGAAGTATCTACCGCAAGCGGTACCCAATTCAATGTTGTTTCCACTGTAGTGATGGACACCAGTCTTGGCCAACATTGCGTAGTATTCGATTTCCGATTTTCTGTTGTGAAGAAAAATCAATTTTTTTAATTTTGGGTCTCTGGCTCGATGGCTATGGATTTTTTAACCGGCTTGAGTCAGAAAGAGTCTCTAGTATTATGCTTATCTCCAGGTATCAAGTCAGGAGTTAAAATACTTCATCACGTGCTCATAAAACATAAACGCAGCGTTCGCTTTCAAAGACTTGCCTCACTATAAAATTATCGAAAGCAAACGCCGGTTTAGAGAAACGAAAATTTGTTGAAACACTTACATGCTTGCGATGAATCTCATGGAGTCGTTTCCAGAGCAGTCATTGAACTCTTAACAATAAACGATTCAAATTCGACTACTCCATAGGTTTCCCAATGCTGTGATTGTAATCAATCAACGTGTTCGGAAACATACTTCTTAGTCAAAACGACTCCATATGATTCCAACGAATAGCAAACGAAACATGGGAAATCTACTTCTCAATAGTCTCACCTCAACGAAGGTGTGTTGTTGGCAATGATGATCAATTTAGCTTTGCCCTGTCGCAAAGACTTCAACGTTTGCTTATATCCCAGACAAAATTTGCCGGATTTCATGACCAAAGCCAAACGGGCATTTGTGCTTTCCAAAGCCTTTTTCTATAAAGAAACAAAAAAATTTTTTTGCTCAAAATGAACATAACCTCAACTTTAACCACATGCTTCTGGTGGCAATTTTTAATTACCTGTTTCTTTTGAGCGACCATTTTGATGGATTTTCAAGAAATGTTATTTCTGAAAGGTAAAATTATTGCTTAAGAAATGTTCAGAGATGAAAAAAATGTGTTTTTCAATTAATGTAGAAGACAGCAGCTATAACACGTACCTCTCGACGCGAAGATCTGATGAAAAAGAATTAAATCGTAAAGTTATGTCAAAATGCCAGCCGTGTACAATGCTACCAACATAAGTAGTCGTTACTGGGTTTACAATTATAAATGAGCCGAATTTATGACAGAGACAGAATGAGATGAACGGATGATGAGTGTGTATCCTACACTGTACTTACTCGACATCAATTACGTAATCGTTTGGCTTTCAATACAACTTGTTGATACGGTTAAAGCTTTGTTTTATTTTGTAATATACATCAGTCCACAAGCGTCTTTTAGTGCGATTAGTAGCATACAAAGTTCTTTTTTCCACAAATTTCACGTAACTTGCAACTAATCTTCTAAATGATAAAACGTTTTATCAATGATGGATCAATTTTGACAACCCAACAGATTCTTACAATGGCACTAAGCACATTACTTGACCACACAAACATAGTTTCCACAATATCAGGTGGAATTTTTGCCGGAGCTGCAACATACATTTCATTTTCGGAAGTTCCAGCACTCCACAAATCCGGTCCAAATGAATTTTGGCGATTTTTCCCGTATATGTACAGTCATGCAGCTAAAATGCAAGCAACTCTAACACTTGTTAGCGGCACTACGGGTCTAATTTATTCATTGCGAATCGTTGACTCGTCGCCATTTCTAAGTAAAATATGGCTTGGCGGTGCCGTAGCTTTTCTGAGCATCGTTCCGTACACAATTTTCATCATGATGCCAACGAATAAAGAAATCATTCAGTCCCATAATACTCTGGACAATGAATCAGAAAAGAAAGTTTTGATAAACAAATGGTCAAAATTACATCTTGTACGTACGGTCGTTTCTCTTGCTGGTTTCAGTGCCATGGTTTATGGATGTGTCAAGTTGTCTTCTTAAAAGCAATGGGCGAAATATATTCTTTTTTAAAACAAATTGTTATTGTTCCTTTGTAGCTATTCTTTATGAGGTCAACTTTCCCCGCAAAATAGGGTAAAAACAAAATTGCATTTTTGTTCATATTACAGGTAAGGTGTAAGGCGTAAGGTTTGTATGAAAGTTCAACTTGACAAAAAAAAATTTTGTTTTGTCAAGTTGAGCTTTCACACAAACCTGATGCGATTCGCATCGCGACTTACTCTTGCGGTAGGTAATTCGGCAACAAAAACGAGCTTTTTTTAATTTTTTTTTTCAAATTTTTTTTTCATTTTTTTTTTTTCAATTATTTTTTCAAATTTTTTTTATTACTTTTAACTAATTGAACTAAAATTAACGTCTACTTTCATTCAGTTTCCTAAAAAAAAATCCGTTTCTTCACAATTTGGCGATTTTCTTGAAGTTTCGTGCATTATTTACTTTTATACGTTACAATGTTCCTTCTTACAAAATATTTCTGCTTGGATGGGGTGACAGCCCTCGCAAAGCAGCCGTATGGGGGATCAAACTTCTAGCGGGGTGTGGAGCAGAGCCCCGTACAGTATCTAATTCGTAAGGGTGTGGTGAGGCCGCCTGAAGGGCTTATTTTATGCTCGCCGCAATTTATTTTTTTTTAAAAATCTCACCAAATTGTAGCTTTTTTCACACAAAATATTGTATTGATGCAAAAACATCAAAAAAATGTTTTTCTAAATTTTCTGAGGGGTTTTCACCTTCCATAAGACACCCAATTAGGGACACGTCTCCCAAACCATTTTTGTTATGGGCCAATGGACCAGAAAATCCCCCGGAATGGCTGAAAAGTGACTTTCTTGATTTTTTCCAGTAGGAGCTTTTCTCAGAAAATTTTCGAAAAAATGTCTTTGATGCTTTTGCATCAATACAACATTTTCTGTGAAAGAAGCAATTTCATGAGATTTTTTGAAAAAAAAAAAAAAAAACTGCTTACGCCGCAGGCACGTGGATCACGCTTTAAAACGTTTTCGTTATTGTGAGTTTATTGAAAAATTCTATTTCTTCGACAATTACTTTCGCGATGAATAATTGCGCCAGCCAATGAGAGACAAGAATCTTTCGTTAAAAAGAATTCTTAGGTTTCATTGGCTGGTGCAATCCTTTATCGTGAAAATAAATATCGTAGAAGTAAAATTTTCCAGTAAAGGCTAATACACAGATGCGCAAAAATGCGTGAAAAATGACTGCAAAAACGATGCTTGAAAAAATTTTGACAGCAACAGTTAGCTCATACATTTTATGTCAATTTTTTTCACACGTTTTTGCAGGACTGTGTACTCATCTTAAACACAAGATCAACGCTACAAATTTATAGACACTTTCATTGACTTCTCTATTTTATTTATTCGACAGCATAATAATTTTAATTTTTTTTCCATAAAACATGTTAATGACATAGACCCTTAATATCATCGTAAGTAGAAGAATTCATCCACTTTGCCACCGCATCTGAAGGTATGTATACTGCATACTGGATCACAAAGGTAGCAGTTTTCCCTACTGCGACATATCACTAGAGCGCCAAAAACTTATGAGTGGCACTGCTCTTCATTAAATACAAAAAGTGAAAGTATTCGTTGACTTCACTCGTGATTAAACTTTCTTAATGATGATAAGGTTAAAGATTTATTTTCGTCTCGCAGCAGGGGCGTAACAGTTTTTTGTTTTGATCTTTGCAAGTAATACTTAGCGTGAAGTTAGCAGCAGTTGCGACCAATGCTAACCAAATAGACAGTGTCTAGTGTCAGTTTTCATCAGACAAATTCCTGGCTTTTGATGAGTAGCGACATCTACCTTTTTTCATACATTCATTCGGTTTAACACAAAGGCTGAATCGTTTTTACCCATTAGCGCCTCCTTTGTTTCATTGAAAAATATGAATGAATTGTGCTTTTATTGTCTACTATTTCCTATCCGACGTTGCCGAAACTTCCGAAAACAGCGTCACCGCAGCACGAAATTTCATGGTCGGTAATGATGGGTCAACGTGGGCGGCAGCGAAGTTAAAAAGACGTTCTGCAAAATTGAACGGCGAGTAGAGAGTGGCTTTAGTCTTATCATTGTAGGGTTTCTCAGTGTTCGTCTTCCATCATTTGGAGAAATATTTTCTCGGAGAAATCTAGAATTGATTTTGCCCGTCAAGTTGTCATGTATGAAAAAAACTGCAGAATTCGTACGGCGTCTTAACAACGATGTCAGGCTCAGCTCCTCGCAGCGATCCATATATGGTCGTAAATGGTAGCTATCCTCGCTTTCATCAACATATCGGTTGCGATTTCCGTATAAAACGAATTGTCGTTGTACACTTTCCAGTGATTGAATATGCACGTTGTGGAAAGGAGCTCAAACTGTACTAGCAGATTCCAAGTGCGATCGAACTATTGCTAAGTACAACATTTTAGCTGCGTCAACGTTGAATCGGTCATAGTATTGTCGCTTAACGAAATACAGCATTGAACTGCCCTTCTTGGTTGCTAGCTCGTTGTGATCGATGAACGTCATCTTATTGTCGTATGTAACACCTAGTAGAAAACAAATGACACCATCTTTTGTTGCAGTGTTCCCTCGTTGGATGGCCATGCTCAATCTCTGAACGAGGCTCAACAGGGACCATTCATAAATTACGTAACGTAAAACGTGACATTGTTCAGACCCCCCATCCTCCCTGTAACGCCAAAAGAGTCAAATTTGACTCATTTTTGTTCCAACCGTAACGCTTGATTCAAACCCCTCCCCTCATGCCTCTTGCGTTACGTAATTTATGAACAGCCACACAGTGGTTGCGATTTGGCTAACGTCTCGTATTTCTTTACCTCGCTTAAGGCGTTCCATGTTACGTCGCATCGCAAATCAATGAACATATGAACTATGTTCATTGAACATCCATTAATAGACAAGTTTCAGTCAACACAATATTATTTACATTTCTGACGATTTCTCTTGGCGTATGTTCTCACTTTGGTGATTTTTTCTATTGACTCGAGACGCCAAGAAAAATCGCCAAAGTGAATTTTCGAGATCTGATTTTGACGACACTTCACGGCTATAAAGTCCCCCTTGTGCGATTATAATCGACCTTGTATTAACCTTCAAAGAAGCTACTACAACTGTGTGCGTGTCACTCTTGATCCTCTCGATGAGGTCATGCAGGCGGATCAAGTATATGATACCCTGAATGTATTCGGAAATTTTATTGTAATCGATTGTATCATCAGTTTTATGTTCGTCCGTATTCAACTATGAAAGCATGGATGGCGTCACTTGATAAGAGGGAGTAGTTCTATATTTAGACGTGATTTCAGCTGTGTAAAAAACATAGATATCACCACTTGAGGTTCTAAGAGAAGATGCGGAGATGACACTGCCTATTCAAAACACACACACAAATTATAAAGATGCCAGAAATCAAGAAAAGTTTGAGCGTTTTAAAAAGTGCATCGTAAATGGAGTAAAAAACTCATAGTATCAACCCAACATGCATTAAAAAGGAGACGAAGTTATGTGCTATTGTAAACCCGTGCAGGCGGTTGATTGATGAAAAATAATCCAAATGTGTAGACCCTGGGAAAATTGACATATCCTTCTGTGCACGCATGGTCGTCCCTGTTCTTCAAAAGTCACAACAAACAGCAAAAGATCACCCTTCAGACACGCTACAAAATCCACGGAGATTCACACGTCTTTAAACATCTTCCAGCGTATTATCACATCGAATATTGAGAAAGTAAGTCAACAAACATTTTATTGTCATAGAAAATAAGTGAATTTATCTTGACAGTTTTCGAACCTGTCAATGTCTAAATATTGAGAATTCCGCCAACATGTTGCTAAAAAAATCAAGTCATTTAAGTTGCGCCGGTAAAATCTTTTTTCCACAAATCTATCGATCGATTCATTCAACTTCTTCAAATAATCGACGAGTAGTAGTGACTGGATTGGGTGTTGTGTCACCGATCGGATCCAATGCTGAAACATCTTGGAAAAGTATTGTCGACGGGAGATGTGGAATTCGCAATCTTGAAGAGAGCAGTTACTCGAATCTTCCATGTCGAATTGCGGCTCAGATAAACAAATCTGAATTGCCTATTGACACATTTTTCACTAAGAGCGAATTGAAAACAATGGCACCAGCGACGACATTAGCCTTGCTAGCTGCCGATGAGGCTATTAAATCGTCACAAATCGATACCAAAAACAGGGAAACTCAACTAAAGACTGGTGTGGCTATTGGTATGGGAATGATAGATCTAGTCGATGTGTGTGAAACGAATAAATCGTTGGAAAAGGGCTACAATCGCGTCAGTCCATTTTTTGTGCCGCGAATTCTACCCAATATGGCAGCTGGCCAAGTGAGTATAAAGTATGGTCTGCAAGGTCCGAATCACGCCGTGTCAACAGCTTGTGCGACAGGAGTTCACGCCATTGGTGACTCGTTTCGCCTGATCAAATACGGAGACGCGGATGTTATGGTTTGTGGTGCAGCTGAATCGTGTATCAGTCCGTTGGCCATTGCAGGTTTTTGTCGCTTGAGGGCGCTGAGCACAACTTCGAATGATAAGCCACAAAAAGCGTCAAGACCATTCGACCGGAATCGAGATGGATTTGTTATGGGTGAAGGAGCTGCCATTCTATTGTTGGAAGAATTGGAACATGCAAAGCAACGAAGAGCTTCCATTTATGCGGAAATTTTAGGCTATGGACTATCGGGTGATGCGTCACATTTAACTGCTCCACATGAGGATGGCACCGGTGCACTTCTTGCTATGAAACGAGCGATTTTAGATGCTAAGCTAGAAGTTAACGATGTGCAGTACATTAACGCACATGCAACGTCTACACCCATTGGTGATGCCATTGAAACGAGAGCGATAAAAACTTTGTTCCAAGATCATGCTAAGCGTCTAGCTGTTTCGTCCACTAAGGGAGCACATGGACATTTGTTGGGCTCAGCAGGAAATCTAGAAGCGATTTTCACAGTGTTGGCGTGTAAGGAAGGAATATTTCCGCCCACAATCAATCTGGACAATGTGACCGACGAAATGCAGTTAAATTTTGTAGCAAATGAAAGTCAACTGTGGGAGCGAAACGGACGTCGCGTTTCTTTAAAGAACTCATTTGGATTCGGTGGAACAAATGCTTCTATTTGCATCGCCGAATACATTGACTCATAGTCTTAAGAATTAGTTCTGTTTTAGTGATACATTTGTGAAATACATTTTTTTACGTCTTTGAAGACAAAACTGATACCAACTTTTCCAAAATTTCCATTTTACTTTCAGAGCCTCAATGGGTAAAGTGAAGAAAGAAGGTCGCCTATTCTATCGAAAGACATCTAAGCCGAAAGATGCATCCGCTGTGGCTGCTTTGCCTTTAACGGAGTCGATTTCAGCATTCAAATCAACTGATATAAAACCGGCCACTGCGACGACGGAGACCATTAACCAACCTCAGAAACAGTCGAAGACAAAAAAATCAACGCTTCGACAACGAAAAGAAAATTTAATTCAAAAAATCTCCGTTAAACAATCAGCAGCGAAAAGGCGTAACCAACAGAAAAAGAAGACGAAAAAACAGAAGCAACAAGTTGAGCGGGTGAAAGCGTTAACCAATTTAAATTCGCTGAAAAATGCTCTTCCCTCGTTAAACGACAATCTCCCGTCGCTAAATTCGCTGTTCATGTTGAAAACATGTGCGGAACTAAAAACTGGCGTACCAAAGTTTGATAAAAAATTGGTAGTTTCACAGGTAAGTGATGAAGAGCCGAAGAAACCCACCAAGGCAATGAAAACGAGACACAAGAAAAAGGTTTTCATGAAGAGATACGATTACTTGCAAAAGTTAATGTCTGACAAAGAATTCAAGAAAGATCCACGTAAGGTTATTGCAGAGCATGTACGAAATAGGCAAGTAATTGAAGAGAAATTCGAAAATATAAAATCCAATAAATAAATCGAAAAACGTGTAATTCTTACCCGCACGCGTTCAACTTCAATTTTGTCGTCGAGAGTAACTTGGCGTTTGAAGACGACGTACTTTTCCTCAGATTGTTTGCTGTACATTTCATTACTTTGAGATTACGACTTCCGCCTGTCAGACTGGCATAAGATGAAGTCCTGAGGCTAAATTGAATTTCTATAGCCATTCTGAGCTTCAACAAAACGAACTGTGATCCGATTCAAGGTCTGTAAGTGCAAGACGGCAAGACATGTTTCGAGGAAACGCAGGAGAACTTTAAAAAGGTAGGCACATAGAGAATAGACTCCTTCGCGACCGCGATTTCTATCATCAACTTCAAGTACCGCTTGCAACCAATTTCATATTTTGTTTGAAAATCCAACTTGCCAAAAATAAAATTTATTGTAATTCCATTGTTTGGGGTCCAAGAAGTTGACGACTCGGCGGCGAAGTCTCGCGAAGAAATATGAGCGATACTAAATAGACATTCACACTACTTTATAAATGGCGCCTAAGGTACACTAGAGGTCAGGGACTACAATAAGAAATATCATGAGGAGCCACTTCCCTCTGCACTCACCTCAAGTGGTCCCGCACTGGTACATTGGTGGCTCCATTTTGGATCAAAACCGATAATAATTTCTTTTTTAAAAAAATTTAGCCGCACGGCGCATCTTATTTTTAGGGCTAGTGCGCTAGCGGAAGGAGGGGGTGATGCATTATCAAATACTCAGAACTCGAAAAACAATTACGAAAATCATTTTGGGTTCGACCACAAATAGCATCACAACAAAAACCTCTTAAAAGGTAGAGTGTGTCGCAGTCCGTAAGTCCGCTTCCAAAATTAATGATATCGCTTGAGGTGACGCTATCGCTGATAATACGCAGAAGTTTGTTTGAATGGAATTTTTTCAGAAAATAAAACTTTGAACACAAGATTCCATTCAAACAAACTTTTGCGTTTTATCAGTGATAGCGTCACCTCAAGCGATATCATTAATTTGTTTTTGAGAATATCTTATAGATTACTCGAGCTTTGCGGACTCACGGACTGCGTCACACTCTACGTTTTAAGAGGTTTTTGTTGTGATATCAAAATTCTACTCAGAAAAAATTTTCTTCGAGAAAATATCCTCCAAAAAATATTTTTCTCAAAAAAAAAGTTTTTTTTTTCAAACAAAATTTGCTCCGAAAAAATATTCCTTCAAAAAATTTTTCTACAAGAAAATTTTTCCAAAAAAATTTTTCTCCAAAAAAAAACAATTCCCAAAAAAAACTTTTCTCCGGAAAAAAAAAGGTTTTCTCCCAAAATAAATTGTCTTCAAAAAAAAATTTTATCAGAAAAAATTCTCTAAAAAACTCGTTCTCAAAAAAAAATTTCTCCACAAAAAGATTTTTTTCCTTAACAAAAATTTTCTCCGAATAAAAATTTTACCCAAAAAAAATTTTCTCCAAAAGAAGTTTTCTCCAAAAATATTTTTATCCGAAAAAAATTGTTCTCCAACACCTTCGGCTACCATCGGAACACTTCGTGTCACCTTCGGCTACCTTGGGAACACTTTGTGCACCTTCGGCTGCCATCGGAACACTTCGTGTCACCAATTCTTCTCAGTGATTTATATAAATTTCCTGAAGAAACAAACTGTCTAGGTATTCTTATTAGGAATTTAGCAAAAAATCCAAGATGGTACCACTTTGACAGCTGGTAGCCATTTTCTTAAAATGTTAAAAAATTCTCCTGACCAAACTCCATAACTTTCTAGAAAAACCATCTCTCTAAGTAGTGTCATTCCGGACCTAAAATTCGAAAACTGAAAAAGTATAAACGAAAATCGATTTTCTTATGATCCCAAAAATTTCTCTTGATGAAACTCTACAACCTTCTAGAAGAAACCATCTCTTTAAGTAGTGTCATTCCGGAGCTAAAATTCGAAAACTCCGAGCATTACCTAAAAAACCCTCAAAATTGACCACTTTTCCACATGCCACGGCTTTTCCAGAATTTTCCCGGAAAAGCGGCATATGAAATTTTTCATTTGGGGCCGAGACTGACGTTCCCTGAAAATTTTAAAGAAATCGCTCGAGCGGTTCTCGAGAAAAAAAAAGTAGATAGATACATCGTTGACACACCACACAGGAATAAAATTGTTATTACTTGCAAAGCAGATTTGACCATTTTTCCATAGGAATTGGTCATCTTTGATTGGCGATATCTCAGCCAATTTTCAACCGATTTTGATGAGTAAGAGCTTGTTTGAAAGCTGCTGCGACGTAGTTTTTTTTTAAATAATTTGGAGGGGGAGGGGGGCGAGGAGAAAAAACTCAAAAGTTCGCCTATATATGGCTCCTTGTCCCAAATGTTTTTGTATGGAGTTTTTTGGGTTTGTGGACGTTTGTGGACTCCGCTACCACTGTGGGCATGATCACAACAAAAACTCTTTTTAAAAGGGAAACGTGACGCAAGTCCTCGTCCCTTCTTCCAAAACAACTGATATCAACTTTTGTGACGCTTGCAGCTTCGGAACGCAAAAAAATTCTTTTGAAATATTTTCATTTTTGATTAAAAAAATGCGTCACAAATGCCGGACCCGCCAATGTAGTAATTTTTCTACGCTTTCAGCTTTCATACGCAGAAATTTGGTTTACTGTACAAAAATATGCCATACGTCCCATAAAGTCAAATTTTTGCATTGTGAAAGCTGAAAGAACAAGCGTCACAAAAGTTGATATCAGTTGTTTTGGAAGAAGGGACGAGGACTTGCGTCACGTTTCCCTTTTAAAAAGGGTTTTTGTTGTGACATGAATCATCCCTCCCAATTCTAGAAGTGGTCAGATCCCAGGATTACCCAAAACCCTGAGACAAGTGTTCTCTAAAATTTTATTCTCTTCAACTTTGCCTCTGGAAGCAGCTTTCTACCTCTTATAGTTCTAGAGACATGCGTCATCTCTCCCAATTCTAGAAGTGGTTATATCCTAGGATTGGGCCATTTTCCCCTAAAACCCTGAAACACGTTTTCTCTGAAATTTTATTCTCTACAACTTTGCCTTTGGAAGCAACTTTCTATCTCTTATAGTTCTAGAGATATGGGTCATCACTCCCAATTCTAGAAGCGGTTATGTCCCAGGAATGGGACATTTTTACACAAAACCCTGAGACACGTGTTCTCTAAAATTTTACTCACTACAACTTTGCTTTCGGAACCAACTTTCTACCTCTTATTGTTCAAGAAATATGGGTCATTTTTTCGGGAAAGTTATATGAATCACTGAGAAGAATTGGTGATACGAAGTGTTCCGATGGTAGCCGAAGGTGTTGGAAAACAATTTTTTTCGGAAAGAAAATTTTTTTTTCGGAGAAAAATTTTTTTGGAAAAAAATTTTTTTAAGGAAAAATTTTTTAAGGAAAATTTTTTTGGAGAAACTTTTTTGGAGAAAAATTTTTTCTTTTTAAAAAAAATTTTCTCAGAAAAAAAATTTTCTCAAAAAAAAATTTCTCCAAAAGAATTTTTCTCAAAAAAAAAATTTTCTCCGAAAAAAATTTTCTCCAGAAAGCCTCAAGATGCAAATGTTTATGTTAATTTATATATCATGTTTAATGTAAATAAGTAGGATAGGAACAAGAAAAGCCCTGAAGATGTCTGCTTAGAGCGACGAAATATAGGCTAACTTAGATAATCAACAAACAAATCTTTTGATCTCTCACCGATAAAACCGACCCTATGTAAAAAAAATTTCTTTGGAGAAAATTTTTTGGAGAAATTTTTTTTTCTGAGAAATTTTTTTTTGAGGAAAAACTTTTTTTCTGAGAAAATTTTTTTCGAAGACAATTTTTTTCGGAGAAATTTTTTTTCTAAAAATCGTAATTTTTTCAACAACTGAAAGCTTCCAAAACGACTGATATCACAACACACACCTCTTAAAAGGTAGAGTGTGACGCAGTCTGTGAGTCTGCTTCCAAAATTAATGATATCGCTCAGGGCCTATTTTTGGAAATTTAAATTTCCAAAATTTCCAAAAAATTTCCAAAATTTCCAAAAAATTATTTGGAAATTTTTGGAAATTTTTTGGAAATTTTGGAAATTTTTTGGAAATTTTGGAAATTTTGGAAATTTAAATTTCCAAAAATAGGCCCTGACATCGCTTAAGGTGACGCTATCGCTGATAATACGCAGAAGTTTGTTTGAATAGAACCTTGTGTTCAAAGTTTTAATTTCCTGAAAAATTGCAGCGCTGTTTTCAAAACAAAATTACGTTGTGTAAAAAAAATTGCGTCACAAATGCCGGATTAGGCGTGTCCAGTTCCTCGTAAAAATTTAAATTCGTGACTGCAACGCCATATTTCTTCTCGGGCCCTGGGCGTGGGCAGCTAACCACTTTGCCCATAGCTTAATATGGCACTGCAAACTGCAAGTAGAGATTCAGTTTTATGGCACTGGCTGAGTCCAAGGGCTCAAAGTCCAAAAAGTCCAATAAATTGTCGGGCATTCCCAGACCTTTGGAGCAAAAAAAGATTGTAAAGATCCCAAAACCACTTGGGTAGGGTTTCGTGAAAAGAAGCCATCTGCAATCCCAAACCCATAATCGATGCTCTCCCCCTACTCCCCCCCCCCCACTTCGTACGGGTGGAAAAAGGGAAACGAACGAATCATAATTCATAAAATATATTATTTTTGAAATAACATAAATTCCAGCTATTTTTACATCCAATGTACGTAGCAATATATTACTTTCGCGTGTTCTTAAATTACATTATCTCTCGGGCGTTTAACTTGAAAACAAAATTATCCAAAATTCCATTGTCATTTTGCCCCCATTTCCGCTAAATTAAATTTGAATTTTATTTTCAGAGTATTTACAAAAAGAAACATTTTTTTAATTTTTATCGGCAAATTTCGACGATACAGCTACGTCAACGATATTCGATTCCGAGTCGATATCACCGACGGAGTTGATAACATTTACAGTTCGATAGGTTTCATTGATTGACTGCGTCACATGATGACTAATCGGAAGTGATGAGCCGAAAATGTCATAATCCAAATCGTGTTCCGTTGTAACAGCGGGCGGATAGATTGCTGACATTGATGTAGTCTTTGGAGCAATAGCTGGATTCGTAATTGTTATGGGTAGTTCTAATGATGTTGGCACATTTGTGTTACTCGTAACGCCAATAACTGCGAGACTTTCATCCAAATTCTGGCCGATTAGTTCGAGTGAATTGCTGGGCCGATCAGTTCGGTCAGTTTTAGATGGTTGTTCAAGTGTTGACATGATAGGCGGTTGCGTTAAAACCGCATTGGTTTCATTCGTTACTGCATTCGTTACACCCCCCTGCGGTATCGTATGGAAAACCATTGGATCTACAATTTCTTCGACGCCGTTCGTTGACTGGATCAGAACATTGTCTATAAACTGTTCCTGATTGAATGCTTCAGTGCCAGCTAATGCAGCAGCTAAAATGTCATGATTGCCACCTTGACCCTGTATCACAGCTAAGTCTTCTTCAGGTATTAAAATCTGTTGACCTGCTATAAGACCGACGTCTTCAGCGAAAGCGATAGCCGACAAAATATCGTGTTGTCCACTTTGTAAAATGATTTGTTGCCCATCGGGCGTCACGAATTGCGGAAACTCTTCGCCATTAGCTAAAGCCATTAAACTTTGCTGATCAACGAGCAACTGCTGGCCATCGCTTATATTTATCAAATACTTTGGATTGTTAGCGTCCGGATCAGCAAGAACCGTTTGATTGGCAGCAACTACTCGTTCAGCTTCGTTATTCAGTCCAAATAATACAGGCGACTGCAAAAACCATTGCTAAACATGGAAAGTAAACGATTGCTTTATGAACTACTCACCTGCTGTGGAATTTCCGTTTTCATCTCAGACACAACTTCGTCGGGAGCGTTCGGTTTCAATAGATTTGTGTTATCGGTCACGTCCAGATATAAAGGTTGATGGTCGATGGGAATGTACACCCCCATTTCGTTCAATTTGCAGAGGAAATATGAACCGGGCGGTCCGCCAAAGCCGGGTGTGTCACCAGGTAAAGCCAATATTTCTTGCATGTTCTCCTGATGTGGTTCCACACCCACATCCACATGAGTTGCAGCCTTTGTGTGAACTTGTTGCTCTTGTATGAATGTCATCGGAGTCATTTGTTGTTTTGCAATTGGTTTTCTTGGCGCTAGCGGCTCATTTATTGGTATCAACGGTGGCATTTGAACTTCCGAGCTCACATCTTTCTGCTGTTGTTGGATAGTTGAGCTGGAGGCTTGACTTTTCGATATTCGTCGAACGATACGCTTTTTGAACGTTGTATTGCCTTCGTCAAGTGCAAACGACTTTGTTAATCGTTCGTCCGCTTCAAATGGCTTGACTTTGCTAGGGACATTTCGCTGAGGCGCCAATTGTTTCATTCCCGATGCTATTGGAGGAATTTGAGGTGATAAGTTTGTAAGTGTATTTTGAACAATAATTTGATTGGATTGTGAGGGAAGGTGCTGTTGCTGTTGCGTTTGGAATAATTGTGTATTGGGCGAACGGATGAGCTGTGTATGAACTTGAATATTTTGTCGATTCGTCAATGTTGGTTGATTGGGTGGTGTGGGATGCGTTGTGGTTGTGAATGGTTTGTTTGTTATCAATGCGCCCATGCTGGTTATAACGAATTGATTACCTTGATTCGATTGAAGCGAAGTGGAAAACGTTTTCACTATTTGCGAGGTGCTTGGAATCGGTTCGTTACGTTTCACTGTGAACGTAGTGGCTTGGGAATTTGTGGGTGGGGTGATTTCAGTGTAAATCATCACAGGATTTCCTTTTCCATCGGTTCCAATTTGTTTTTGCGTTAAGCCCGTCATATCTGTGGGTCGACGATATGACGGTTTTTTGGCTGGCGCTATAGTACACGGCCGATTGGCCGATAAGCTGCTCAACACATTTGCTACCGACGATGCAACCGAGGCCCGTTTTTGTGCATTCTTCGCGACCGGAACTTTTTGATTGATTAAGTGGCTACTCATAATGACTGGCGATTCTATCGAACTTATTTCTTCACTAGCGGGATTTACCAGCTGCGTATAGTTGCGTTCTTGCTGCGAATCTTTTGCATTTACTGATTCATTTCTCTCGTTTGGATTTGGTTGAATTACACCTCCAGCAATTAAACGCACTTCTCCAGTTACTTGCTTCTTGATCGTTTTGGTTACGACGAGCGGTTTCGTTTCTTTCGTGATCGTCGACAGTTGATTATTCAATTCAGAGACATCATCGGAATGGTCTTTTGGTTTTTCAATTACAAATGCCGGAATATTGTCACCCATTTGAGATTTACGTTTCTTTGGAATTCGAGTGATAAAGCTATTGCTTTCCGTCTGTGTTAACACAACACTCTTCTTTAACGGCAGTGGGTGAGTTTTTGGTGAGCCGTCAGTCGTGTGATTGTCGGTCGTTTCGATGATTCGAGCTTTCTTGAAGTCCCGAACTATGTTTGACGCTTCTGGGAAGGAATAATTGTTTGGATTTGTTGCCAAAGATGCGTTCGGTGTGGAATTATTGGACAGACTAGTCATAGACTGACCTGTCGGTGTATTCTCCGTCGATTCATTCGTCAATATTGCAGTTTCTTCTCTTCCCACGATTGGTATAATCTCTGGAGTTGTCGTCGTAACAGTTGCCTCATTTCGTAATTTCGGCGTACATTTGACCTGAGGTTTCGTCGTAGAAAGTTTGATGTCAATATGTTGCTCATTTCCGTCGGTTTTAGGTGAAAGCAATGGGAAATTGATCAGAGTTTCAGCAATTTCAATTTTCAAATCGTGTGCCGACAAATTTTTGTCTTTTTTGTCTTTATCAGTCGCTGATTCCCGGTCGTCTGACTGTTTCTGCTGAACGACTTCCGTTTCATCGATATTTCCCACAACAAGACTTTCATCACAATGACCCTTGGTATCTTCAAGATCGCAGCTGCCAGTGACCATTTTACCGTCGGAATCGGAGCGACGATTTCTATTGCGATACTTGAAAATTCGTTTGTTCCGTTCTTTTGGTGGCAACATTCGATCTTTAATGTCGCTATCTTTAGATAGATTTTTCTCTGGGTCCTTCTCTGCACGGCGCTCAGGAAAATTTTCATGCACTTTATGCCCGGTCGGTATTTCCGGTAAAGCTACCGGCGTTGTGGAATTCAGCAAATTTTCCAACTCCGCATGCAATTTGGCATTGTCTTCGTCGCGTTTTTGTGCACGACGGGCAGACTCTTCATCAATTCGTCGTTGCTCTTCAATTTTACCGATATCTTCTAATTCGAATACTTTGACAGGAGGTAGACGCTTACGACGGTTCAATACTTGCGGAGCACATTCATCTTCTGTAAAATCAAAGCAATCCAATTCCTTCGAATTATCGGCTTTCTCCGGCGTCGATGTTTTCGAATTTGAATTTTCACTGGATTGGTCAATCTCTTTCCCGCTATCATTATCCCGTGTCGTCGCGGTTCCTTCATTCAACGATTTATTTAAATCGACTGATTTCTGTCTCACACGATCATTCTTTTCGTAATTATCGTCAGTGTCCTCCAGAACTGTAGAGAAGTCGTCGTCACTTGTTGTTCGTCGACCACTTTTTCGACGGTTTCTTGTATTTTCGTATCGTTTTTGTGATCTTTGTCGGAGATTTGATGATGACGGCAGCTCATCGTGATCGATACTTGTTGATGCTGATGCATCCGAAGTTAAAGTTTTTGATGTGCTATTTCGTCTATAGTATTTTTGTGTAAAATGTTGTTCGTTTGACGATTCGATTTCTTTCGAATTTTCGAACATTTTCTCATCTAATTCTTTTTTCTCCAAATTAGAGTCATTCGTGGTGTGTACGGGTTCTGTACTTGACACTTCGAAGATGTTAATTGCACGATCAGTTTTACTATCAGCGTTTGTGTCAGTCTTCTCACAATTTCCGGATCCGACATCTGAGCGCTCACTCGTTTCTGTATTTGTTTCAGATAATTTTGGGTCTAACATTTTTTGTAGATCATCTGTTGAACCGCGGCTCATATAACGAATTTTTTTATGTGCAACATTTGCATACTCATTTTCCTCTACTGGTAAGACCACTTTCTGTTCACTTTCTTTATGCGTTCTTGGACTTAAATTCGTTTTTTCAACTAACACAGCCACAGATACGTTGTTTGCCAATTTAATTTCTTCTTTTCGTCGTGGTTTACCCTTGCGGCTTGTTTTGGAATTACTTTTGATTTGGACCGGTGCTGGAATCGCTGGAACAGTCGATTCTTCCGAAATGTGTTCAGTAGATGGCGCATCAATCGAAACCTCGTTGGTTAACAGCGTAGAATCGATTTCACTTTCTTTCATGTCTTCGGTATCGTGTCGACTTCGTTTTCCTCGTCGTTTCGGTGTAGTCACTGTGATATTTTCATTTGTTGCCGCAGATTTACCGCTTCTCAAACGGGTTTGCGGCTTGACTTCGTCAATTGTTTCGTCTGTTGTCTGAAGTTGTTCGATTTGTCCTTTGTTTCCATCGACACTTGTACTTGATCGAAAGCTTTCACACATGACATCCAACGTCTTTTTCTCCACACCTTCCGAACCATTGTCATTGTCAAACTTAAACTTTTTCTTCACAGAGCCTTCTGGTTGCATTTCGTCATCGTCAACATTCACTTCACAATTTTGATTCGTCGATCCAGATGGACCTGCCTCCAGCATTTCATCGTCCGACCAATCATCCAAAATCCTTTTCAACTTATTGTCAGTCTTCGTTGCTTTTTCCACTGATTGAGAACGCGTCTCGCCTCTTTGCCGAAGTCGATTCGCTTTAGCCTTTTCCGTGGATTCATCTAAATCAATCGGCTCAACAACTTTCTGTGTGACATCCGTGTCCTCTTCTGAGACATTTTTCTCGTCTTCATATTGTAACTTCACTTCTCTAAGGCCGATTCTACTTGTGCTGGGAGTGAACGTTTCATTGGTAAGATTTCTTTGTGACGTTGATGCCGGTGGTGTTTTCGCCGAACTGTGAGTTTTCTGATGCCAAACGAATGTGTTGATTCGGTTCGTACTGTAGTTGCACAGAGTGCATTTATATTTGTTGTCCGCTACGGACGATGCCGTCGATGAATTCGATGGCGTTGGTGCACTTGGCACTAGTATTCGAGTGTCATGATCGGGTTTTATCATGACCCTGGGTATTGGCAGTGCATTTTGTTGGCTTTGCTGGCCACGTCTGCTACGAGATGTCGTACCTTAACCAATCGAATAAAAAAATTTACGTAATGAAGTCATGACAGACGATGCCGCAAAGCTCTTACCTTTTGAAGTCGAAGCTGCACTCGTCTTGTCTGGTTTAGTAGTTGGCATGAATTCTTTACTGTATATAATGTTCGGATTGCCGCCGGTTTTTTTTTCAGCAATGGCAACATCACCTGGGAATTCTTCCATATAGCTATGCTTGGCGTAGTACAGGTCTAGTCCTTTCTTTATAAATTCCTTCTTCTTTACACAGTTAAATTGCGCTACTTGATGCAACTGATTTACGCAATGACTGGGAGAAAAACAAATCATTTGAACGGATGACTATCGATGGAACAGTTTATTTACTCACTAGTTCTCTTCTTGGAAAAATTTGACTACGACTAATGGTGGTTTCCTAAATTGTTCGAAAAAGTCACTGGGCAGCCGATGTGATTCGTGAACTTCACCTGGCCACCAAAGTTTATTCATTTTCACCCAAACTATGTCACCATCGTGATAAGACGATTCTTCGGTCATTTTGCTCATTTTTTCTGTTGTGTTGATGTTAGGTGATCTGTGGAAAATGAAGAAAGACGTGAATTAATACCAATATTCTTTGGTAGCATTCTGACAGGCATTCTGTACTCCTTCCACCAACTTAAGATCATGGTCATTTGAAATGATGACCTAGAATTCGTATTGGAATTTCACGGAAACTTTTAAGAAGCGGCAGCGAAACTGAATGAGCGGCAGCGAAAGGTTTTTTTACTCATTTTTAAAAAGATTTCAATCCACTAAAGGGCTCATTATATTGCACCCGATGCGAATCGCATCGCGTAAGGTCTGTGTGAAAGCTCAACTTGACAGAACAAACATTTTTTTTGTCAAGTTGAGCTTTCACACAAACCTTACGCGATGCGATTCACATCACGTCTAATTAATGAGACCTTAACCGACGTTGTGTAGGAACCGTAACTCTTTCGGAGTAATTGACTTAAGGCTCATTATATTGGACGCGATGCGAATCGCATCGCGTAAGGTTTGTGTGAAAGCTCAACTTGACAAAAAAAAATATTTGTTCTGTCAAGTTGAGCTTTCACACAGACCTTACGATGCGATTCGCATCGCGTCCAATATAATTATTAGCCCCGTAAGGGCTGGTTATATTGGACGCGATGCGAATCCCATCGCGTAAAGTTTGCATAAAAGCTCAAATTGATAAAAATAATTTTTTTTTTTGACAAGTTGAGCTTTCACACAAACCTTACGCGATGCGATTAGCATCGCGTCCAATATAATGATCCCTTTAGTGAGTGACAAAGTGAAGAACAGACAGACATCCGAACCGATAATTTTCACATACAATGATTACGGGATTGAAATAGTTGGGATTAGGAGGAGCAACACCCAAAGCTACGAACAAGAAGCTATCATTCATTTAGCGCATGGAATGGAGTATTTTAAATGGAATTTATTCGACAAGTGGAAAGTAAGCACGGCATATTGGCCTACTTCCATAGCACTTTTCTGGTGAGGCTAGCTTTTGTCACAGACGGTTGCATGTCTTGATTCGTGACAATCAATGAATGTTGTCGACTTAAATAATTTCTGCAGAGTGAGGTGACATCGACAGAAGAAGTCTCGAAATTTTACTGGAATGAAACCATTACAAATTTACTTACATCGCTCCTAATTGGTACAGGATCGCATTAAGGTGTATAGAAAAAAAACTGAAGTTTTTAACTTTCTCCCATGCTGTCTTTGTATCAGATTTGGCTGATCAACAAATATCAACTTTATAATAAAGTTCATTCACTTCTATGCATTGAAATAATTTCACATTCATGGAAAACTAAAAAATTCTCGGAATAAAATGTTACCAAGAACAAGACACTTCAAAAGTCTTTTTTTAAAACATGGCGAACAGTCAAAATTCGACCGACAATCCCGACAACTTACGACACTTTCTGCGACAGTCACTATGTCCATGGAACTGTACTGACTTCCCCTAGCAAATTTTGATACTTTTCGAATAATATTCAATTCTTGTCTGTTGGTTTTCCACGTTCAGGAAATATCGTCGAATTGTTATTGAAGAAATGTTAATCTAATCGATTGTTAAGAACTCCATCAGCTAGTGAGTGAACTTCCGACGTAAATTCGTTGTTAAAGTTACATCGGCAGAAATACAAACATTTTCCACTTTTTTTAATTCTCGATGAAGGTTCTGTTGTACCGACTCTTCTTGGGATATGAGCACATAAAATGATTATTATGACACCGCGGCGAAAATTTAAAGGCATTGGACATTCAACAGGGCGGGGCTATTTAAAGATTATTATGGATGCAATGTCATATGACATCTGTATATTACGCTACAAGGGCTATAATATTGCATTCTGTGAAGATCCGAGTCCGTTAGGGGTCTTTCATAAGTTACGTTATTCTATACTCGACATTTAGACCCCAGACCCCTCTTACCCCCAGGAACGCTAGAGTAACGTAAGGCCATTACCCCCCTTCCCCTTGTTACGTAACGCCAAAAATTAAAATCGAAATGCTACCCAAAACATGAATTTATTTGTTTATTTTTCTTACCAGTGTGCCGTCATTTTGTCAATGTCGACTGTTGCTAACATACTTTTGTTGTTTTTAAGAGTCGGTAACAGAGTATTCAACATGTAAGTGTCCAAGGTCGCATATAGAGGTTGCAACAGCGCCGTATCTAGAAGGACGATTCCCCCACCCCTTGTTCCTTCCCTTCTAAGATTATTGATACTATGCCAAGTAAAAAATTTTTCTGCAATTCAATGTCGAAATAACATTGAATACGTCGCTTTATTCAATGCTAGAACGTAGACCGATGTGCGCCGGTAAATATCTATCGGCGGCGACGCAAGTAATTTGTTTATTTGTCGGCGGCGGCGCAGCACAACGCTTGCAAATTAATCGGCGTGCAAAATTTTTCTTTCGACGGCGATGGCGCACATCGACACAGGAAAGTTGATATGCGGCGTCGATCGGCGCAATATTTGAGCACCTCATTTTGTTTTCACACCTCCAAATGAGGTGAGAAAATACTAATTTTTGCCTAACAAATATGAAAAATTATTGGACCCGTACGAAGTACGAAGGTCATATATGTTTACTACAAACAATTTTAATGTAACATGGGGTAGATCGAGGTGGCAGTTGTGGGGATGCATTTATTATCGTCTAAATGTGACGAATCAGCAAAAAAAAGTCCGTTTGTCCGTCAGCCCGTCTCCACTTATTTTTCCAAACGGCTCAACCGATCACCCTAAACTTTTTTTCCCTGAAAGATACATGCCTCCCATGATTCAAGTTCGAAGATGAGCAAAATCGATCAAGTGGTTCCGGAGATACAAAAACATGGCTTGTCAAGTATAGAACGGAAATTGCTCATGTTAGTGTCAAATGAAAGGATTTGATGTCAGAAAATTGGGAAAAAATTTTTGTGGGAATCGGGTCAGGGGTCGGGGCACCGGGACCAATGGAATCGACGAAATTGAGTTTCTTGGCCATATACGAAAACAGTTTTTCGTGTTTATTTCCTTAGATTTAGATTTATCAGATTGGGTCGGTCCATTTCTGGTCCTTGAAAAACAGATCTGATGATCCTTTGTTTCGTTCCCCATTCATCATGTAAATCTCGAAAACCTCCCAGTTCCTACAAAGAACCTGTCTAGAGCGGCAGGTCCCATTTTAGGTACTGTTGCAGGTTGGACCACATGACTTCCTAGAGTCCTGAGCCTCAGTGAGGAGAACTTCGGGCATTCGCATACATACTTACTACTTAGGCCGCAGGTGCAGTTGGGATTGTTGAAGATCCCCATTTTTGCCAGGTGCTTGCTCAGTCCGCAATGCCCGGTAATCGCACCCACCACCCTCTTGATGCGCTTCCTGTCCATGTTTAACAGTTCTCTGGCCCACCTCCCATCGGGCACCGGGAAGAAACGCTTCGTGTGCATTCCTCCTTCATAGGTGCTCCAGTAGTTAGCGAATTCCGACCTCACCCAGCTCTTCATCGCTTTCACGTATGCCGAGTGTGGGATGGGTATAAGAGGTTCTGGCCCACAACTCAATGTAGGTAGCCTCTTCTCGCTAGCTCATCCGCTCTCTAGTTTCCTTCCACACCAGAGTGTCCGGGAACCCAGACCAGCGTGACCTGAATTCTCAGTCCCATCTGGTTGAGGGTTTCCTTCAGCTCTTTTACTAGCTTGGATGTCACGATAGGCGACTTAAGCGCTTTGATCATCGCCTCACTGTCAGAACAGACTGTCACTTTTTCTCCACATGCCTCTGCTACGAGTGCCTCCCGCGCTCCCATCAGTGCCGAGAAAGTTTCAGCCTGAAAAACATCGGCGTATCTACCTAGGTGGTACCACCTTTCGGCCAACGGTTCCGGAGAAAATACTCCGGCTCCCGTGCCTTCTGAAGTTTTAGAGCCATCAGTAAAGCTCACAGTTCCTTCATCTGATAGGCAGCTTGGCCAACCTTCCAGCCATTCAGACCTGCTGGGTACGAAAGCCTCGAAACGCCTTACGAAGTCTGTCTCCGGTTTCATTCGGTCCCTAATCATCGCAAAGACCTCGTTAGTGATAGCCTTCTTGATTTTCCCATGGCCCAAAATGAAATTTGGAGTCCAGAGATCGTTTTGAGACTGCCTATCCCCCGTAGCAAAAGCTTTCGCCTTCAATGCCACATGGACCGGTGTCAGGTTAATTAACGTCTCCATAGCCGACGTAGCTGTCGATTTCATAGTTCCGGTAACACAAATGCATACCAGCCTTTGAGTCTCATTCATCTCTTTCCTCGCACTCCTAATGTCGAGCCTCGGCCACCATACGACGCAGCCGTGACTCATCATAGGTCTGATAACTGCTTCATACATCCACAGTATAGCCTTGGACGGCAGGCCCCAGTTTCTTCCAAACGAGTTCCTTCATATCCAGAAAGCTACTAGAGACTTCTGTACCTTGTCCTTGACGTGCTCGATCCAGTTCAACTTGCGATCGAGGATAACTCCCAGGTATTTCACTCAAGCTCCGGGAACGATATCTTTATTAAACAACCTCAATTTCCCTACCCGTTCATGACCCGACGTTCTCTAAAGAGAACTATGTCAGTCTTGTCCGGGTTCACTCTGAGGCCATTGTCTCGACACCATTCCTCTACTATCTTCAGCGGATATCTCATTCTGTCACCCAACGTGCTCTCAAACTTGCCTCTGATCAGAATTGTCAGATCGTCCGAGTACCCTTGAGTGAAGATTCCTTCGTCGTTCAGCCTCCTGATGAGGGGGAGTCCACGACCATACACCACAGCAGCGGCGACAGTATACCCCCCTGAGGGCAGCCTCTAGATGCCCAGAAACTTGCCTTGTGGCCACGCACCGTTGCCTCAACTGCCCTGTTTCTGAGCATACTAGTGATCCACCTAGTCACCATCGGTGCTACTCTTTTGCTCTTTAGGGCCTGGTCAGAATCAGTAGATTTACCTACCTGGTATGCGTGCTGGTTCATTTGCAACGAATACCTCGGAAGAATTTCATCGCTGATATAGAAATCTATCAGTTTCTCTAACGTTTTCTGTACGAAAGATGTGAGACTGATAGGCCTGAAGTCCTTAGTTTCGCAATGGGAGGGTTTACCCTGCTTCGGTATGAATGTTACCTTAACGGTTTCCCACGCCACTGGTATGTGTCCAAGAGCCAACGAGCTTCACAGGGCTCCACAAAGCGGTTCAACAGAATTTCCAAGCCCTCTTTTAGAAGAGCAGGGAATATTCTGTCGTTTCCCCCTGACTTGAATGGCCTAAACCTCCCAATAGCCCATCTCAACCTATCCACAGTAACAATCCGGCTAGCCAAAGCCCAGTCCTCCTCTGATGGTGAGTGTGGAGCTGGTTCTCCGACATCGCTGTTTTCGTTACTGCAGCCCGGGAAATGGGTCTCTAAAAGATGTGTGGCCGTTTCCTTCCCGCAACTCGTGAATTCCCCACCCGGACTCAGTAACGAGCCTGGTGTGAGGCTTGAGTTCTTTGCAAGGATTTTGTGAATTCTGGCATAATCTGGAATATGATCCATTTTTGCACAGAAGTTTGTCCACGTCTCCCTCGCTTTCCACCGGACTGCCTTACTAAACATCTTCTGCGATATTCCGTAGGCGTTCCAGTCTACGTCCTTAGAGGTTCTCCTGGCTTCATTCCAGGCTTTACGAGCTGTCCTCCGCAGTTCTCCGATCGCTCGGCTCCATAACTTATCTTTCCTTCTCCCACTAGATGTTAGTTCTGGGCACGAGCTCTCGGTTAACAGCGATGTGATGCTATTCACGGCTTCTTCCAGCTCTTCAGAAGATCTCGGAATGACCGTGGATAGCTTCTCCTCAACATGATCTTTCAGGAAATTCCTGCATTGTTCCCAGAAGCCTTTCAGACTAAAGTGTATACACCTATGGACCGAAAAGCTAGGCGTTAGCGATACTTTCCATGAGTCAATCTGGTCTACCAGGGAGTCAGATACTAGCGTGATGTCCAGCACTTCGCTTCTATTTTTAGTAACGAAGGTCGGCCCCTTGCCTCTGTTTAAAATATTCAACCCTGCGTCAGCTATGAACTGAAGCAGAAGAGAACCCCTCGGATTTATGTCCGTACTACCCCAGACCCTGTGATGAGCGTTGGCGTCACAGCCTAGCATTATTGGAACATCATTAACCTTCGAGAAGTTTATCGCCTCGATCAGCAGATCTGTGTATGGACAGTCCGCCTTGTCTGGCATGTAGCAGGATGCCACGAGAAGATCACCTCCAGCCTTAGCTATTCTACTAATCCTAACTACAGTCTCGTGTCTCTATCGGAAAATTGATGGAGTAACATCGCCTGCAAGTTGGGTTTTACATAGATGGCCGCTCTGGGGTTTTCCTCTACGTTGGCCCTGAAAATCCTATTTCTATTTATTCTATTTATTTCCTTAAGTATGTAATATGGAGATTCACTGTCAAAGGCAAAGTTGTAGAGAATGAAATTTTAGGGTTACAATGCAATAGATCCTTTTTCGAAGCACAACGTTCTTCGTACGGGTCTAAAAAGATCTCAAACTCGAGTTATCATGTCGACAAACAGCCGAACCCCCAGGTTTGGCAGACTTTGTGTTGCGGATTCGGATGGTTACAAACATCAAAACGCATAGACTAATGTAAGGTCGAAAAATTGTGCTAAAGAAAACTTCTGAAATCCTCAGCGCATACGAAAGACGAATCCAAATTTGTCCTAGCAAAAAAGAGAGAATTTTCTTACTGTCCTTTCGTATCCTTATCAACAAGAAATGTAATCAAAACTTCAAAATTTCACGAATAAATTTATTCCCGTAAATTCGTAAGATTAAGAAAAATTAAAAAATTCTGATTCTCTTCGGAGCTTCACTTTCTACTTTTACGAAGAGAAGATCCAGGGCCCTGAAATGCTTGAAAATGAGCCGCATTGTTGTTTTCCGGTTCAGCTTTCGGTTCTGGTTTGTCGCTTATCGCTTTTACGCTGCGATCGAAACGAAGTAGACCAAAAGGAGGATGATCGTAGTCAGGAATACCGCGTACGTGATTCTATAACGGGGATTATGTGCATTAAATCTGAGAATATTTTTCGTTTGAATTTACCTTCGCGATGTGGTGTAAAGGTGGCTTTTCATTTTTCTTCTTTTTACCATCAAGGCGATTTCCTTCGCCGGAAAATGGGAAAAAGTTTTGTGAATCAATATGATGCATTGGTTCGTCTTCCATCGGCTCTTCTGCTTTCGGTTGACGCTGTGGCTCTTGATAACCAACGGGCGCTGCAAATTCAACCTAAATTTGATGAGATTTAATGAAAGATTTCCCTTTTGAATCGGAAATTGGCTTTACATTCATATCACACTCAATGATGCTGACAGCATTTCCAGGCTTCGTTTCCAGCACACACAATTCGTAGATTTTCGAATTGTATTTTATTGCAATCAGATCACCCGTAGTTAAGCAAGCAAAATTTCGTAGAGCATTTTCTAACACAGCCTTGGGATTTGTTATGTCCAAAAAGTCGGGACTTTGAGGTTGAAATTTCGAAAATGTAGCGACGGGCAGAGAAACACTTTCTATTTGAATTAAGTCTCCTTCTTCCAACACCAAGTTATGCATCATCTGAAAATCGAAATGCGTACAATGAACCCTCTCCCCTTTTACGTGTATATTTGCACATGTGATCATTTGGAAAGATTTAGAGATAGAAATCTTTCCCTAACATAAAGTATCTCCATTTAGATCTCTCAAAAATAAGTTTTCCGACGCTCGTTCTCTTATCAAGTGAATGCGATAGTTAGACAAATATTCGATGTCAATATTAGAGAAAAGATGGCAACGTTTCACTTACCCAATAAGGAATGTAAATTTTTCCTTCGTCAGCTACAAATTCTAATACTCCAGCGTGTGTCGTTCGACTTTTTTTGTTGTTTGTAAGTTTAAACAACATCGGATATTCGATGTTCAATCTCGTTAATTGATCCAATGCGGATGGTGGCATGATAACTATTGTAATTCAATTTGAATTGTTCGATATTCAAACATTATTCGATAGAACACTCACTTTTTCCTCCTTTTTCAACATCTTGTCGATCATTTCCGGGAAACATTGAAACCGAGTAGCATTTGTACGAATTGTTAAAAGGACGTGAAATATCCGGAAACATGTTGAAACTATTAAATTGAAACTGTAAATGAAGTAAGAAAACATTTTTTCGTTGAAGAAACGATAAAATACGAATTTCGCCAACAAGTCTTTACCATGATGTGTGATTCCGTATGTATTTATTAGTGGTAATTTAGCGAAAATTAAAACTCAAAGAAAATAGGCAACTTTTCCAGCAGAGTTTTTTGTTATTACTTTCAACAATGATACAATGGACGTACACACAATCGACAATGACATTTCATTATTAGAGAGTGATCTCTATCCTCTCTTTATCCATGTGTTTCGTCATAGAGTTTGATGCGATTCATGCATTTAATGCCTATATGCTTGACACTTTGATTTAAAAATGATTTCGCGAAAACTTCGACCAACTCGTATATACATGGCATTTTTGATTTTGACAAAAATTATGGCTCATTCGATTCTTCATTCAATTCTAGGGGACACGTATTTTTTTCTTTTTTTTAATTTGCAATAATGTCGGGTTTATGGAGCACAAGGTGGGAGTCTACCAGAAGCGCCCGAAACAGTTTTTAGACCCGTACGAAGAACGAAGTTCTTCGAAAAGGGGTCTTATGCGTTTACCACTACCACGACGTTTGTAACCGCCCCAATTTCGACCGGGGAGTAGGGGATGGGCATCGATCGATGACGAATCAACAATTAAAAAAATGTCCGTCCGTCCGTCACCGCAATAACTTGAATAAAACTCAACGGATTTTCAAAAACTGTTTTTTTTCCTGAAAAGTAATCGAAATATCTTTTATGGGATTGAATCTAGGCACTGTCAGTCCAAGGGCCGCCGAGCTAGGGCCGTTTAAGTGGTTTTTGGTCTTTTGCACATAACTCGAGTAAATCATTTCCGATTTTCATAACTGTTTTTTTTAATCGACAGTTCTATGAAAGTCCAACAATTAGTAGAAGAAACTTTTTTGAGATTGGGCCCTAGGATATAGCTAGGGCACTAAAAACGAGTTTCTGCTAGCGCTCTACATGTTTTTTGTGCATAACTCGAGTAAATCTCTTCCGATTTTCACATTTTTTCTTGATCGAAAGGTCTAGGATTGTCTCCCATTTTATGGAAGAATTTTTTTTTGATTAGAAACCCTTGGATTCAGTCAGACCCTAAAACTGAGTTTCTACTAGGGCCCAACGTGTTCGCTTACATAAATTGGATAAATCCTAACTGATATTGTTGATTCTTATTCTATTTGAGAGGTAATCGAGTACCGAATTATATTCAAAAACAAATTTGGACCCGTTGCCTGTGCTTAGGGCTGAAGTGGGCCTCAGGTCTGTCCTAAGGTCGGAAAATTTTTTTTGCTATGTTGCTGAGCAAATTGAGGGAAACATATTTGTCTATAGAAGTATGTGTCCGAGGCATATCCTTATGGCCCTAGGTCGGTCCTAAGGTCTGCCTTAGACAAAAAAAAAATTGTTTTTCACTTTGTTGTAGAGAAAATACAGGGAAATATTTTTGTTTATGTAAGTATTTGTCCGAGGCCTCTCCTGAGGATAGATAATCAATGCATCATCAAAAGATAATTTTCTTATGGAGTAGATTCGACTATCTCAGGGAAATTCTCCAGCATTTTTTAACTTCCGTCACTTTTTTGGATTTGGGTTACTAGCGACCTGAATGGGGTCTAATGAAGTTCCTATATTTTGGGATCTTATGAGATATCTCTAGCACTTCAGTTTTTTCATCGGATTTGGGTTACTAGCATTAAGCAGATGTCCCACAGTCAATATTTTTTTTGAGATTGATCCTTAAGTTGGTGTAAAGCAATGAATATTAGGGGTGTCCGAAATTAGGGGCTGTTCACAAATGACGAACAAAATTTTTTTAGCGATTTTCGACCCTCCCCCTCCGTACGAAACCGTAGAATTACAAAGACCGCACGAATTTGACAAAACATTAACGCAGCAATAAAAAGGGCTTATTATATTGGAGGCGATGCGATTCTCTCTTCACTCTTTGTGATATGGTGCTGGGGAAGAACATTTCGGCCATCAAAATCAGTGGTCTCAGACGTATTGCACCATAATTTCTATATTTAGATACGTATGAGTCTCTTTGCAACATCTATTCTGATACGTACGGGTTCGATTCCGTCACGTTTTCAGTGACTCCCCCTCCCCCTCTGAGTGTGACGTAATATGTGCACGACCGCAGAGATGGGAGCCGAGCTATTTTTTTAAGTCAGCTAAAGGCTCGGCTCGGAGTGAAGATTTCGTTGGTGTATTCAACAAACCCTAGGGGTAAGAAATTTTGGTCGATGATTAAGGACATTAGGCGCGGTGGCGTGAAAGAGGGATGTAGTAGTATTTTAGATAAAGACGGTGAGTTAATTACAGATAGGGGTGAAGTCTTGAAGACTTGGCGGCATTACTTTAAGGATTTATTTACATCTGTCAATCAGGTAGAAGAAAATGGGAGGGAGGCAGGTCCTAGCTCGGAGGTGGAGGAGGAAATTACACTGGATGAAGTGTCCCGAAGGTCGGCAGATTAAGGGAAGGAAAATCCGCAGGGGTGGATGAAATTAGGACGGAATTTATTAAGTATAGCGGATCAGGTGGGATCCAATGGCTTTGTAGGATTTTCAATTTGGCCATGAGGTCTTCAACAGTACCTGCTGACTGGAGCTTCGGTGTTATTGCTCCAATTTATAAGAAGGGCAACCGTAAGGTTTGCAGTAACTACAGGGGGATATCGCTCTTGAGCGTGGTAGGTAAGGTGTACACGGGTGTACTTGTTGACCGGGTTAGGAACATAGTGGAAGGTGTACTGGATGAGGTTCAGGGTGGTTTCAGGCCTCTGAGGGGATGTCAGGATCAGATTTTCTGCCTCAGACAGACTATCGAAAAGCTTTATGAAAAGAACAGGGACTTATACTTATGCTTCATCGACTTGGAGAAGGCATTCGACCGGGTACCAAGGCAGAAGCTATTCGGGATTCTTAGTGAGTACGGTATCAATGGGGGTTTACTGCGTGCCATTAAGAGTATTTACTCAGAAAGCAGGGCCGCGGTGAGAATAGATGGCGAAATTAGCGAGTCTTTCGAGGTTAAAGAGGGCGTTCGTCAGGGTTGTTGTCTTTCCCCGCGTCTGTTCATAATTTTCATGGACAAAATCATCAAGCAGGCAAACTTGCAGGGAAATGTCGAGGTGGGTGAGGTAATAATGAAAATCCTGGCCTACGCGGATGACTTGATTCTGTTGGCAGATAGTACCACGGAGTTGCAGGGTGGGAGTGACTGCCTAAATGCTGCATGTGAGGAGTATGGGATGAAGATAAGTGTAGGGAAAACTAAGGTTATGCATGTCGGCAAAGCTCGGAAGGAGATAGCTTGCAATTTAAATGGGGAGGAGCTGGAGCAGGTTTCTGAATTCAAGTACTTAGGAACCATTTTTTCAGAGGAGGGCAAGTTAGTTAGGGAATTTGAGGAAAGGAGGAAAATGGGAAACGCGGTGGCCAGTCAGTTGAGGTCGCACGTGTTCAACAAAAGGGAATTAAGTAGCGGAACAAAGTTAGCTATTCACAGGTCAATGTTCCGGCCGACGATTCTGTATGGTGGTGAGAGTTGGGTTGACTGCGGATATCTCGTGCATGACCTGGAGGTTTCTGATATGAGGGTTCTTAGGAATATAGCGAAGGTTAATAGGAGGGAGCAGTGGGATAATCATATAAGGAACGGCGACATTAGGGAAAATGTAGGGATTTCGTCAGTGGAAGAGGCGGCAAGGGCCAGTCGTCTGCGCTGGTTCGGGCACGTTCAAAGGATGGGTAATAACAGGCTACCGAAAAGGATCTTGGATGCACAAGTCCCGGGTGTTAGGCCAAGGGGGTAGACCAAGGAGAAGGTTTATCGATTCAATTAAATCAGATTTAGAAATTAGGGGACTTTCTCTGGGCGAACAAACCATCTCCTTGGCGGGCGATAGGAGGGCATGGAGGACGATAGTTCACCAATCTGGGGTTGCGACAGAAAGACCTCACACCGGAAGGTACTAACGGTCTATAAAGTTTGATGATGATGATGATGATGATGATTTGTTCCTCAAATAAAAAAATTATGCATCTAGAACTATAATAAAAAATTATTCATCTAGAACAATAATTTTCACAATAATGTACGACTTAGTCTTTATATACAGGAGTGTTTAATGCATGGCTTACTCAACGTGTATGCAATAAAAATTATTATGCCTTCAATGCCAGCAAAATTTTTTGTATTTAATTTTTGGAACAATTGTGACGCTACATTTAGCCCAAATGGCAATCTTAAGAATTTGTAACAACCGAAAATGGTATTAAATGCACATAAATTTGCAGATGGTTCGTCCAACCTGATTTGATAAAACCCTTCCTTACAATCTAACACAGTAAAGATCTTTTTCCCAGCTAACATAGCATTTACTTCTTCATTTCGGGCTATCGGATAATTTTCCGGCTTAAGATTCGCATTTACTTCTTTTGAATCTAAACAAACCCTTAAATTTCCGTCAGGTTTTTCTTTGACTACAAGATTATGTACCCATTCAATGTCTTCTCCTTGAATTGGTTTAATGATTTCTCTCTTCACCAAATCATCCAAAGTAGCTTTTAACCGTGAATATAAAGATTTCGGAATTCTCCGCACTGGTTTAATTACTGGACACGCATTGTCTTTTAACTTTAGTGCACAAACATCCTTGAAAGTACCAATGCCATCAAAAACATCTCGATTTTTATTAATAAATTCATCCTTCTGAGTGTCAATCATTGATAAAAGGTTATTGCCCGATCGTTTTACAAAACCTAATAATTCACTTGTTGCTAATCCAATCAATGTGACATCATTATTGTCAAAAATGTAAAATGGCTGAACAAATTTTTTATCGGCATACTCAATTACGAGAAAACATGTACCCACTGCATCCACTTTGTATCCACCGAACCCTTTGAAATCTTTTTCCGATCTGCGTAATTTTATTTTACCTTCAAACAATTGCTTAAACAAATTCAAATTCATGCAGTTAGCTTCAGCTCCAGTGTCAATTTTAGAACGGACTATATGACCTTCAATTTTCGTGTTTTCATACCATGATTTATTACTTTCACTACAGCCTCTTACTGTTCCCAAATAAAGCTAGTTATAATCAAAAGCATCATCACCAGAATTTTCCGAGAACGTAACAATATTCACTTGACCGGACTTTTTCGTTTTGTATCCGTCAGAATGCATTTTCATATTACATGCATTAGCAAAATGATTAGACTTACCACATGAATTACAAGTTTTTCCGAAGGCTGGACATTTGCGTACATCATGAATTTTATTACACATAGAACATTTAAATTTATATTTTTCTTTTTTTTCATTTGATGTTGAATGGAATCTATTTTGATAAGAATTAATTGAATCAATACAACCTAATGCTTCACCGTTTTGTCGTTGTCCTTGAACCTCTTTCGCTTGACCTTTCACAACTTCTGCTGCTCTACATAACGTGATCGCTTTTTCCGAATCCATGTCCTTGTATGTTAACAGTTGCTCTTCTTTCCCATAGTCACATGTTCGAATTAGTTTCTGTATTGACGTCAGAAAACTATCAAATTTTTCACCAATTTGTTGAGTGCGTTGGTTTAACTTGAAGCGCTCATATACAATGTTTTTTTTTCGGACAAAATTGCTCGAACCGTGCAATAATTTTTTCTAAGTCTTTGGCATCATCCTCTTCCATGTTAAAATTATTGAATAATTCACGTCCATAATCACCAATCAAATTTAAGAAAATGGCGGCCTGAATTTCGTTCGATTTTTTATTTTTTTCCGATGCAGTCATATAAATATTAAATTCTTGTTTAAACACTTTCCAATTATGATAGAAACTGCCATCCGAAACTAATGACTGTGGCACCTTAACTGTATCCATAACTATTCGTTGTTTTAATGAAATACTGGTCCTAGGTGTTAATTGTAACCTCGTGGTCCTCTTTATGTGAATTTTTGAAATTCAATTTTTTTTTTCGAGCACTTTCGATTCTTAAACTGTTAGTGCAAATTACGTTAAACACGTACAAAAAAAACAAACTCACTTTATTTCAACTTGACTTCACAGCAAATGCAACTTTTCGAAACATAGATATAATAATGTTCGTTTGCAAATTTAACTGTAACTTTATTAATTATCTGAAATTACCGTCTGCGCCATGTAATGTTTCTCAATACTTTATTTATTAAATGATGTAATCTCTACAATGATCGTGATTACACTGCCGAGCTTAAACGATTAACATCCACTTTTTACTTAACATAAAAACGTAAAACGTACTAGAACATATGACAGTTAGAAAGTTGCTTCCAAAGACAAATTTGTAGAGAATTAAATTTTAGCGAACACATGTTTCAGGGTTTCCCCGAGAAATGTCCCAATCTTGGGATTTAGCCACTTCTAGAGTTCAGAGGGATGACTCCTATCTCTAGAACTATGGCAGTTAGAAAGTTGCTTCCAAAGGCAAAGTTGTAGAAAATTAAATTTTAGCGAACACTTGTTTCGGGGTTTCCCTCAGAAACGTCCCAATCCCGAGATTCAGCCAATTCTAGAATTTGGAAGTAGAACTATGACAGATAGAAAGTTGATTTCAATGGCAAAGTTGTAGAGAACGTACTTTGGGAAGGCTTTCAACATTATCTTGGGTAATTTTTATGAGTCATTCAAACTTTTATCACATCGGAAGGCGTATTTCATACATTAAGTGTTTCCGTATATAAGGGATATGTCGTACCTTATTTTATGTATTAGGTGCTGCCAAGGGACTTTCATTTTACTTTATATTATTATATCCTAGAACAAAATGTTTTACTCTAGAAATTTTTAAAGAAAAAAAAACCATGCCTCCGACGAGTCTCGAACTTCAGACCCTCAAGTTAATATCAAACTATGCTAACCACTCGATCACCGCATCTTCATAAAACAACGTAATGTATTTGTATCGTTACAGCTAACGTGATTGAAGTTAAAATGTGCATATACATAAAGCGTACGACAGAGTATGCCTGTGTTTCGAATTACTACATATACAATGAATTTATTTGTTATCAAAGACAAAACGTACGATCGTAGTATGCATGCGAATGCCACGTATTTCTTTTTTTCATTATAGAAAAAAATCAAAATTTTAAATTAAAATCGAATAGAGCGTGGTTTGCATCACTTTTCATCAGGCAATAGTAGCCGCCTGTTGGTGGCGTCATCCGCTTATTTTCATAGCTGAATACGGATCATTATAAAACTAAAGTACCCCTGTCGGTGGCTCCACCCATTTTTTTAGTAGCTGAATAGGATTCGACACACAACACACAACTCTATTACAAGTCTAAAATGTAATTCCTCATTGAAAAAAAAATCATCCACCAAGATTTGAACATTGGGCACTGAATGTGAAAAAATTTGAAAAAAAAAAAATCCTAAGCTCTAGCCCGCACGGCCACCTAGGCTTCGTGTACAAAATGCTATTGTGGCCGATATGATAAAATATTATATGCTACTGTAGAGATACCCTCACATTACACTCTTGTACATAAGACACATACACGCGTTCGCTTCGCTCACTTGTTCGTGTCTCGAGTATAATGTTTGAGCTACTCTACAGGAGCATAATATATATTATAGTTCTAAAGGAATTTGCATTTGACAAACACTATATCAAGAGAACTTGACTATGCATTCTGATGCGCATTATATTTATGATACAGTAAGACTTTAGTACGTCGAGGCTTTTCGCACGTGAAGGCTTTACGTACGGGTCGGCTTTGCTTATGTTTCAGGAATACTTCTACTCAGAAAACTCTGAGACTTTCCCGAAGAAAACGTTGCTCAATGCTCATAACTTCTAACATAATTCTAAAGCTTAAAATTGACACTACAATTCCATTCCAACTGCCCCACATTTTTCACGATTACCGGTCATTTATACTCGCAAAACTCTGAGAGATTGCCAAAGATACCAATACTCCCATAACTTAGGACGGTGGTTTCAACGAAGACTTAGACGAGGTTTTTACCAGGGATTTGGACGGGGGGATCGGCACGGAAGAAGGGACTACAAATAGCGCCGTAGGCTAATCAAAAAGTGAAGGTAAAGAGGGCGGCAGCCCCACATTATATTATTACATTAGCTTGATGCACGTTCTCGGATGTACTCGCGAGTTGCAAGCCCCCAGGGACGACAGGGATCCAATTAGTATCTATTGACACATAATGAGTCTTTTTTATATGTATTATGTGATGATTTTGATTATCTGAGGATTATTTGGGGATTATCTGAAAGTGGTTCACCCCTCGGTGAAATTGTTATAGTGACATTATTTGGAAAAATTTGAAAAACTCAGATTTTCGTCGAACAACAATAAAACGCTTCATTTAACCTCAACTTTTTCGGTTTTGGACGATTTGCTGTGGAATTTTTGGATATAATGTAGGTACCTTATGCCTACCAAACCACGCTGAGTCCTGCTTGTTACTAATTTTTCACTTACATTTGACTACCAGAAATCAAATAGCGCGTTGGTTCAGGTGGAATCATCCACAGTAATGCAAATCACGCTTTAGTGAAGTAATTTTTTTATTGCACGAAAACATCAGAACTACAGTTTTCGATTCTTTGTGGGTTTCCTGATGCTCTTCCAAATACTATTGTTGCTTCAAAGATTTCTTACATTGCAGACAAGTGTAAGATTTCTCTGACGTTTGTATTCTTTCCCTCATTCGGTGAAAGTGTGGGTCAACTGATGCGCTTTTAAGCTGTCAATTCGTCCAAAAGATTTCTTGCACTGGGGACAAGAATGCGGCTTTTCTCCTGAAAATTATGTGCATTGTGTCATTCATGCAGTGAGTGTAGCCTAACTACTCACCGGTGTGGGTCATCTGATGCCTTTTTAGGTCGTTAATTCGTGCAAAAGATTTCTTGCAATGCGGACAAGAATGCAGCCTTTCTCCTGCAAATTATTTTTATTCTTTTGTCCATTCTGTGATGTATCCTAACTACTCACCAGTGTGGGTCATCTGATGCGTTTTTAAGTTGCCAATTAACGCAAAAGATTTCTTGCATTGCAGACAAGAATGCGGCTTTTCTCCTACAAATTATTTTTCACATTTGTTAGGCGAAAATTCATATTTTCTCACCTAAAATGATGGGCGTAAATTGATTTTTTCATGAGTAGATTGAAGCGGGATGAAAAGTATATTTTCGCCCCTCATTTGGAGGTGCGAAATTTTTTTGAGGTGACAAAATAAATTCACATCAAGTTGGTTATGCTTCATATTCAATCATCAATAGTTATTTGTGTGTCTGTTTTTGACGACTGATTTTAGGCAATTTAGCGTGTTGTAGACCGAGCAGAGCGAATCATACGAATTTTTTGTGATGAAGAAAGTAAACAAAAATAGTAGATTACAGTGGGGGGTGCGGAAGTAAGTCATTACATGAGGGATCAATTTTGTGACATGAGCCAAATTCAAGAGGGTATTTTTAAGCAAAAAGCTTTGAAAACTGTTTTTTGACGAGTGTAGAGTTTGTATCCCGAGCCGAAGGCGAGGTATACAACTGCACGAGTCACAAAACAAGCGAGTTGCTTAAAAATACACGAATGAGTTTACGAGTGTCACGAAATGATCCAGAACGGATGACGCACTAAGCACCCCCCACTGCATGCTGTTTTAATCGGTGTACCATCAGAAAACGCGTCATTACATGTAGTTATACATGTAATGAGAAGTTTCCGGTGGGGTAACATACATGTAATGAATCATTTCCGTGGGGTGCACATATGAATGTAATGACAAGTTTTCGGTGGAACATCGATTAAAATAATTAATTTTCGACTCCACCGATAACAGTCAAACAAAATGCCAGCACATAGTACATGATCACAGGTTTACTCTAAAGTAGTTCATTGGGCAAATATTTCTCGAGATATAAGAGTTTGGAAAAACAATACAGTCGAATGTGTTTTTGAGTTATTTTCTATGTTTTCTGTGAAATTCGTCTTTCGTATGCTTAAATGTGTTAATTTATCTACAATAATTGTAATAGTGATAAAAAGTGTGAATCTTATTCGGGAGAAAATATGAATTTTCGCCTAACAAATGTGAAAAGTTTAATTCATAACTCGGGGAAAAATAGAAAATTCTTAACTCGGTTGAAGTCTGTAGCCCTCGCAGAGGAAATTCCAACTCGAGCGAATGGCGGCCCTCGCATCGCTCTGGCCACAAACTTCACTGTCGTTGCAATTTTGTCTGATTTGGCCACAGACATCAACCTTGTTAAGCAATTTTCATTTTTCTCCCCTTATCATGAATATAACTATTTATTCTTTTGTCCATTCTGTGACGTATCCTAACTACTCACCAGTGTGGGTCGTCTGATGCTTTTTTAAGTTGCCAATTAGCGCAAAAGATTTCTTGCATTGTGGACAAGAATGCGGCCTTTCTCCTGAAAATTATGTGCATTCTGTCATTCATGCAGTGAATGTATACTAACTACTCACCGGTGTGGATCAACTGATGAGCTTTTAAGTGGCCAATTTGTGCAAAAGATTTCTTGCATTGGGGACAAGAATGCGGCCTTTCTCCTGCAAATTATTTTTATTCTTTTGTACATGTTCTGTGACGTGACCTAACTACTCACCTGTGTGGGTCATCTGATGCCTTTTTAAGTCGCCAATTCGTGCAAAAGATTTATTACATTGGGAACAAGAATACGGCTTCTTTCCTTAAAGAAAAGTTAACTATTTGTTCAGAACCTTTTAGTCATTAATCTACTCACCCGAGTGAAATCTCATGTGGGTCACGAGGCTGGACTTGAAACCAAAGGATTTTTTGCAAATATCGCAAATTAACGTCCGCCTGCCTAAATTACAATGTAATTTTACAACGAAAACGACATGAAAAATAATTGCAACTAACTTGGGTGGTTACTTTCGGGTAGAGACGCTTTAGGGGAAGAACTGTTGATCTCACGAAAATATCGAGCTATGAGTACGGCTTTGAATGTTTTCTTGGTATTTTGATTTGCCTGAAAAAGTTAAGAGCAGAACTCAATTAAAGCGTCTGGTGGTATAAGATTTAGTCAAAGTAAAAATAAATTTCCATTCCCACAAATCTAAGCAATTTACTTAAAACCAAAACGGCTTTGTGTTCTTTGGTGTAGCACTTGTTGACTTACACTGCAGCGAAAGCTAAAAAAAATTGAGGAAAATTGGGCGCTTCATACTAGCAGCCTTATGCCTCACTTTCTTGCAGATGGTCCGCATATCGTCAATTGCTACCTGATCGTAAAACTGAAATTGGATGATGCTGAGCTCATGCTAAGGGTTGTTCCGAGTTCTTCATAATATTCTCCCAGTCAAAGTTCAATAACAAGATTTCTTGCATTGCAATCAAGGTGAGATCAAAAGCTTCTATTATTGAGATATACATTGGCGTAGCAGCGCATGAGGTTGCAAAAATCTTTTCATCTTGTTTATAGCTTTGACTTCGAAGTTCATAACCTGATGTTGTGAAGATTGGATCAAATTTATTTTCAATCAACTCCACATACCTGTAGCATATCAGCGTTAGTAGTAAAGTCCATGACCATGTCAAAAACAAACAAAAATTAAAATAAATTTCTTCTCGTCAACACAACTCGACAATGCACACAACACAAAATTATAATAATGTATGAAGAGCAACAATATGAAGTGACAAATCGGATTTCAGAACAACCACTTGATGTCGTTGGCAGCCCCATATAAAAATCTAGTACTTTTATACACAATGTTAAACTAACGTATCAGATATGTCTGACACTCTGTGCTTGGATGGTAATAAAATGATCGTGAAAAAATTCAATTTGGTCGACAACGAAAAATAGCGACAGAAAAATACAGTTTACCGACCGAACAGTGGTCGATGGTTAAATCTGGACAATAGGGTGGATCGATTTGATTTTTTTTTTTTTAAAGGCACACTATGTCTCGTGTTTGAATTTTGAAGGGTACCGACCGACGAGTTTTCAAGTTAAGGTCTCTGTACGAGTAAGCGATTTTTCATACATTTGTAATGTGAAAACTTTTTCCAATTGGTACCACGTCTTCTAACTGGAAACTATCGTAAAAAGTCCAAACTTTATTTTAGTATCACGTGCGACATGAAAAAATTCTATTTTTTGAACCTTGTGAGTGCTCAAAGTTGAAATTTTGTTCCCGACGGAGAATTGCTCAATTTTGAAGTTAAATTCCGGGACCTACATGGGTCATGACCTAGCTCAAATTAACTCTTATTTAAACCAAAATATAATAAGGAATTCAGATCAGAAGAGTTTTTGAAAATCGAATAAAAATTGTCATTGTCGTATTGGGAGTGTCCAAGGAGCGATCACTCTGCAGGCAGGCTGAATAGGCAACGTGAACAAGTTAAGAATAATCTGCTGCTTGGAATACGACTCACCCGAGTTAAACTGTGTATTGCCTTGTACAGCGGGGAAACGCTAAGCGATAGGGTGCAACTGAGGCATGTGGAACTCTTAGAAGCGTATGAGGGAGACGCTTTCTCCCGAAGCCTTACACGAATCGTATTGGTTGCGACCACTTGTGAGCGTCCACTCGAGATCTACTTTGGCATGTGAACAAGTTGAGGATATCTGAAATTTCCTAATGCTCTTACGGCAAATAATATGTGGCCTTTAGTTTCTTCAGTATAGTAAGAGATGCAAGATTCTGTTGGATTACATCATTGTGGTTCAAGTGGTTCAACTGGGGTCTGTTGTCTTCGACAGGTTCCTGGTGACAACGGGAAGGAAGGAAACAAACCCAAGGATTCAAGGATTTTTGCTTGAAAATCACTGATGACTGTCCAAAAACTGATCTAAAACTAACTAAACTGAAGTAACTAAAACTGAACAAAATCTAAAAAAACGACCGAGATCAATACTTTTCCGTTCGAACTATACACTCATTCCGAATGAAAAAGCCCTGGTGGCGCCACAATAGCCAACATTGGACAAGTCTTTAGACATCCGTCATACACCAAATAAAAACAAACAATTTTGTCGGTCAAGCTGACCACCTGTGGTTGATACTTTCCTTTAAGATTTCAATTTTCATGAAAAAGCCTCTGGTGGCGCCACCATAGCCAACGGCAGCCATGTTTTTGGTCACCCCATCATCTAAAAGACCACAAGAAACACTTTTACAGATCCAATAACTGATTTACAACGAATTCGTTTAACAAAAACGTTGAATATTTTGAGCATAAACTTTGGTCGAGGAGGATTTTTTCACCGTGTAGTGAAATCTTCGACATGCGACAAAAATTTTTGATTGTGGTGGAAAGTTACAACATGCTGCTGATGAAATGTTCAGGATAGTCCGAAGATGTTTTTAAGCTAATAAAATCAAAAATGTAGGGATACCTGTTTTGGGGATAACGGTATAAAGTCAAAAAAAGTTTTCGCTGGGGTCAATTTTTGCATGAATTTTTGACTTTGAAAAATCATATCTCACGCAAAAAATGAGTAAAATTGTTGAAATTATATTTTTTTGGGAAATTTGGGGTATGTAGAACTTGGAAAAAATAACTTCCAAAGAAAAATTTGGAAAACTCAGATTTTCGTCTAACAACAACAAAAAGCTTACACTTAACTTCAATTTTTTGGGTTTTTGGCCAATTACTCAAAATGCTTTGGGTGATCGATGGGGACTTTTGGGATATTGTGTAGGTACCTTAGGTCTACCAAACCACGAAGAATCCTGCTTGTTACTAGTTTTTGCAATTTCAAAATCTAATATGACTATACTATCCATTCAATTCCAGCTCCCAAAAATTCCATCCACAAGTTCCACTTCTCTTAAAGCCTTTAAAGTGTATTTGTTTAGATTCCACAAGTTCCACAAACGTCTTCCACTATTCAAACTAGTGGTTCTCCCGTCGTGGGGGAAAAATTTAATTTTAATTGGAATTGTAGATTTTATTCGAATAACGTAGGTAGAACCGAATAGCAAAGAAGCGGAACTCGAAGCGATGAAATTAGCTGATTCTGACCCAGAGTATTCTTTAGTTCATCCGTACGACGATGAAGATTTATGGTCAGTCTGAAGCTTCTTGCGTGTTAATTCCACGAAATAATTGTTACTTTCAGGGACGGTTATTCGTCCATTATTGACGAGATACATAAACAGCTCAACGGTAAAATTCCATCGTGTATGTTGTTGTCCGTGGGAGGGGGAGGAATGCTTCTTGGATTTATGGCTGGTTTGAAGAGACACGGTAATTGTGAATGTAACGTATCAATTGTAGTGAAATAATTTAAATTCTATTAAGGTTGGGAGAATGTTCCAATTGTAGCAGTAGAAACTTTTGGAGCTCACTCTCTGAATAAATCAATAAAAGCTGAAAAAATAGTCGAAAATGTGATGACAAGTATAGCAAAAACACTTGGCGCTCCGTCCGTAGCGCCAAAGGTTATGGAAAATTTGCCAAAGTTTAATGTTATATCGGAAGTTCAGCCTGACTCTGCGGCTGTGGAAGCGTGCTTAAGATTTGCAGGTAAACAATTTTCTAAAAAAAAGTTTATCTGTTGAAATGGCAGTGGTCCCCAAGTTCCATCTGGCACACAGTGGGGAAAACTGCTATCTTTGTGTTCATAAATCTAGTAATGTTGAAACATTTTTTACATAAGTTCTCGCTAGGAAAATGTAAGAAAAAGTTTGATCTTTTCAAAATTCAAGAATCCCACTTCAGTGTCGACAGATTTATATATTTGATGTCAACAATACAGTACTCTCTCGCTGGGAAATTTCTAGTTTAGACGTGAGGAATGTAATCCTCGCCGTTGGCTCGAAATGCAGCTTTCCCACACGCCTCAACAAGAAATGTCCCAGCGAGACACAAATGCGCTAATGGTTGTAAATTCGCTGCACTTTCCTGCAAAGTGTGGAACGTAGTTGTTTTGTTGTTTTCGCGACCGCTGATTTAGGGTCGGACTGAAACGCGCACGGCTAAAATATTTTACTTTCGTCTCTTTTTGTGAAATGTCCTATTTTTGTTCTGCAGCATGTGAAACTATTCGTGAAAATTCCGGAATTGATGCATAAAAAAGTAGCAGGTGACAACGTACTCTATCTAGTTATTTCATTTCTTTAAAAAATTTTAGAGGTGTGCGGGCATCACTTTTCGCCTGCCCGCGTAAGTCGGCGCCCGTTCGATTTTGAAAACGGGCAGCCCGTGCCCGCCCGTTTTCGAAAAAAAGATGCCCGTACTAGGCCTACCGAAAAAAAAGAAATGCCACAGATTGATCTCTTCACCCGACATAAAAAATGGTAGGAGTCCAAAACCCCCAAAAATATTTTTTTTAAATTTTTTTGAGTGAAAATTGGCCGATATAAAATTGGATTTTTCCGCCATTTTTCGAATTTGAACCGATCTCAGCGCCATCGTATCACCTGTCATGTAAAAAATATATTTTTCAAAGGAAGCTTACCTTGAGGTCTTTCGGTTGCTGAATCTACATGCGCCGCTGGAGGCCATTAGTCCGATGGAATTTTCGTCGCCGTGGTTCGACAGGGAAGTTAGTAAGGCGCTGGTAGATAGGGACCTCGCGTACTCGGAATGGAAGCGGCGTCGCACAGCCGAGAATTTCTCGCGTTTCAAGGTGCTTAGAAACAGAGCGGTTGAGTGTGCCCGTTTGGCTAAGCGTCGCTACTATGTGCGTAGGTTTGCGTCTGTGAAGCCAACCGTGAAGCTTTGGAGGTGCATGCGGGGCTTGGGACTCACGTCTTCCTCGCATTCTGACGGTGGTCGTTGCCATTCACGGTTGAAGAGTATAACGATCATTTCACTCGTGGAGTCTACTCGAGTTTTCCGGTGTTCATTAATCTTACCAGCACTCCTCAGCTCCCACGCTCTCATGCTGACGGGAAGTTGAGGGAATTTGCGTTTAGAGCGGTTGATGATTCCGAAGTATATGGATCTATTTTTAGCGTGAAATCTAACTCGGAGGGCTTGGATGGTATTCCTATTTCGTTTATTAAGATGCTGTTGCCTGCTGTACTTCCTGTACTTACAAAGATTTTTAATGCCGTGCTCGTCTTATCTGAAGCAATGGAAATTGTCGAAGGTGATCCCGCTGCATAAGAATACTAGAAATCGTGACATTGGTGATTATAGGCCCATTAGCATGTTGCCAGCGATATCGAAGGCGCTTGAAAGGTTGATGAAGAGACAGATGACTGGACACTTCGATGAGTTTCGTCTTCTCCACCGCCGCTTTCACTCAGGGTTTCGTTTGAAGCACGGGAGAGTCACAGCATTGTAGAAAGTGACTCACGATATTCGTACGAACTACGACAGTGGTCTGGCCTCGGTCTTGTTGCTGCTCGACTTTTCGAAGGCCTTCGATACGGTTAGGCACAATTTGCTTCTGAATAAGCTAGCTTCGAGCTTTCGATTCTCTACAGCCGCCATCAGAATGATGAGGAGCTACCTTGCGGGCAGGAGGCAGAAGGTGGTGACCGGGGGATGCCAGTCGGGATTTCTTGATGTTGTGGCGGGCTTGCCACAAGGCTCGGTGCTTGGTCCGTTTTTGTTCTCAGCTTTCATTAATGATCTACCGAGTGTTATCAAACATTCTCAGATCCATCTCTTCGCAGATGATCTTCAACTGTATATGGGCATTCGGAAAGATCATTTTCGGGAAGACATGGATAAGCTGTCGCGAGATCTTGATTCGGTCTCCTTTTGGGCTGGAGCAAACAGTCTCTTGCTTAACGCGCGGAAAACGATGGCAGTTAGGTTCTCGACTACCAGATGGCCGGCTGATTTCCCAGAGCTACGGCTTAATGGGGTCACGGTCATGTATTCGGACGTAGCTAGAGATCTCGGCGTTATGGTGGATGAGCAGTTGAATTGGCGATCGCATGCCCGGTATGTTTCTGCGAAAGTCTTTTCTGGACTGCGTTGCTTGTGGCCGCACGCGAGCTACCTTCCTCTAGCTACGAAGCTTCTGCTAGTGAAATCGCTTTTGTTGCCTCACTTTAGCTATTGCTCGCAGGTTTTGGGCAGGCTTCAGGCGTCGGGGAAAGTGATCTTATTGAAGGCATTCAAAGCATGTGTGAGGTTCGTTTGCGGCCTTGGACGCTACAAATACACTGCAGGGGACATAGGCGTTTTGCTTGGGTGTGCCCTGTTCAGTTACTTCGACCACTTGTCTTGCGTGCTGCTACATAAGACGATGCTGACGTAAGAGCCTGGGTACATCTCCGATTTTTTAACTTTGTCATTTTTGTCGATTTTTTGTCAGTGGGGTCTCTGTTTATAACTCGTTACCTCCTTTGATTAAGAGGAAAAATTCGTTAACTGTCTAAGGACTCATCTGACTCATCTTTCACTTCATAGAATTGTTGCTGGCTCACGATAACCTACCTGTGTCTCTGATCTTACGTTTAAGCAATTAATTCCATTTGAGGTATTTATACTTTTAACCATCATATTGTCTCTCGTAGCTCATTTTTTATGTATCAAATTGAAATTATCTGCAACTGACTGTGCTCGTCTTATTTTTATTGTTAACGCGTTGCTTGTACGGTTATTATATGTTATTTAAAAGGTGAAAAGACTTACACATACAGTGTCAATAAAGAATTCATTCATCTTATAACCTCTGAAACGGCACTGCTCTCGATAAATTCGATCAACAATTGAATTTTACAGAACGATTTTTGTGGACGCGTGTCCTAATGAGTTTCCTTGGGGAAATAAATTTTACGGATTTACCAAAAAGAAAATACTAAGGCACTACAAGGACTAGAACTGAGGAACAGGAGGGGGTCTGAACATGTGTTACGTAACGCAAAAGTTTTGAAAAAGCTTACAAATACTCGAAAGCTGTGGGGTCCATTGAAAGCTTCACCGAGCTCTTCGCAGTGTCTCCTTTTGCATATGGGAGTAGTAGTATTATGGAGCGAAGCTAGTTTTCAATCATATCAAGCGATAGGTTATTTCAAAGTGATAATTGTCAAAATGACAATTTTCATGTAAATTTTATGTAAATTTGATGAATGTTCGATGTATTTCCAACTTTATGTTTCCAATTATTTTTCGACGATATATATGTGTGAAGAAATATGAAATCGACGTTTACGGCTTGATCCAGCGCAAGCAGAAAAACGCATTTAAAAATTGTATTCTTCAAAATGACTAACTTGACGAGCCAGATCGTAGCCCTGGCTTCAAGCGTAGATACACTTTCGAAAAACTTCATATTTGATGGATTTTTTAAATCACAACAAAAACCTCTTAAAATGTAGAGTGTGACGCAGTCCGCAGTCCGCTTCCAAAATTAATGATATTGCTTGAGGTGACGCTATCGCTGATAACACCCAGAAGTTTGTTTGAATGAAACCTTGTGTTCAAAGTTCCAATTTACTGAAAAAAACATAACCAAAGACCCGTACCTATCAGAATAGATGTGACAAACAGAATAGATGTGGCAAAGTGACTCGAACGTACCTAAATATACAAATAAGCAAACAATCCAAGGTTTTCTGTTCTTTTATAACTGTAAGAATTTCAAAGATCCATACAAATTACCCAAGGTAATGTAAAAGGCCCTACCGAAGTACGTCTCAGACCATTTAAATCTAGAAAAGCTTATATCCCAGGATTAAGCCATTTTCCCAAAACCCTAACAAACACGTGTTAGCTTATATTTAATTCTATACAACTTCGCCTTTGGAACCAACTTTCTAACTTCATAGTTTTCTGAATCTGGGTCATCCTGCTCAATTATGGAAGATCGGTTGAAGGCGTTTTTGAAAAAAAAGTGGAGACGGACGGACAGACGACATTTTTTTTATTGTTGACTCGTCATATTTAGACGATAAATAAATGCATCCCCCTCTCTCCCACCTCGATCTACCCCATGTTACAATAAAATTGTTTGTAGTAAACGTATAGGACCTTTGTACTTCGTACGGGTCCAAAACAGCAAAATTACGTTGTGTTAAAAAAGTTGCGTCACAAATGCCGGACCCACCAGCGGAATAATTTTTCAACATTTTCAGTTTTTATACGCAAAAATTTAAATTTACTCTAAACAATCTACGCCTTAAGAAATAAAAGTCAAATTTTTGCAGCGCAAGAACTGAAAGTACAGAAAAATTATTTCGTCGTTGGGTCCGGCATTTGTGACGCAATTTTTTAACACAACGTAATTTTGTTTTAAAAAAGGCGCTGTAATTTTTTCAGGAAATCAAAACTTTGAACACAAGGTTGGTTCCATTCAAACAAACTTCTGCGTATTATTAGCGATAGCGTCACCTCAAGCAATATCATTAATTTTGGAAGCGGACTTACGGACTGCGTCACACTCTACCTTTTAAGAAGTTCTTGTTGTGATATCAGTCGTTTTGGAAGTTTTCAGTTGTTTAAAAAATTTCTATTTTTTGAAAAAAGTTTGCTCAGAAAAGAAAATTTTCTTAGAAAAAAAATTTCTCCGAAAAAAATTATCTTCGAAAAAAATTTTCTTCGAAACAA
>WJQU01002746.1:0-25000 GCA_029228625.1 Pseudolycoriella hygida
AAGTTACAATTTAATTGATTAAACGTTTTGCCAAATGTGCGGCGGTTCATTAACTAGTAGAAAAACATGGAACTCAATTTTGATACTCAAGTCACCGGTGGCGGTGCTACAACCTGATAGAAATGTGTTAGTAAATTGTTTCACTTCATCCTTTCATTGTTTCACCAGTTTCGTAAAGTATTTTTGATGTGAGTAGATGACGTGAATGCTTACAATTCAGTTCTCCGTAAAATTCGCTTTGGAAACTTAAACAAAGTCAAAGTTTGTCTGCGAGTGTCTTTTCTTTGATCCGAAATATTAATTGCAAACTGGTTGTGCACATGAGTCTCATTTTTAAATTTTTAGAATCAATTATTCCTTCTCCAAACTTCGCAACTCTCTAAACAGCACAAAAGATTGTCTAAGTCAAAATTCAGGCCATGAATTTGACGGAATTCCTCTTTTGTTACCTCACTGAAATTAAGGGGACGAAATTCTCATTGTTGGCAACCTTTCATTTGGTGCACATCGCCTGAATGCTTCCTACTGTTCTTTATTCATGTTCAATGTTCATCTTCACGAATAATAAAACTCAGAAACTACTTCCGCTCCCACTAGAGGTGTGCGGGTCGACCTTTTTTTTCCAAATGGGACCCAAACCGAACCAGAAACAAAATCCATTCCAAATTCAATCCGGAACCGAACCCAATCGGAAATAAAAAATTCAAACCTGATCCAAACCAATCCCGAAACCCGACCTTTTTTTCAAAATAAAATGTTTTTCAGACTCAATTTTGAGAAAATATTTTATTTTTTCGGGTCCGGTTGGGTTTTGTTAGTTTGTTGAAGTCTTTAAACTCGACTCGACCCAAACGAAAATGAAACCAACCCGACAAAAGTTTTTAGTCGAGTTTCGGACGGCCTAGCTCAGACATGACAGCCGATCTATATTTTTAAATCGGCTGAAGCCTCGGCTTGGGGTGAAGAGAAGATGACGTTGTGGATCTTTAGTGTCTTCAGCAAACCATTAGACATTGATTAGGTGAACCATCTTTTGTAGGTGTCAACGATCGGCTGCTTACAAAATATAAAGTTATAGACCAGCTAAGGCCGATCGCTAACACCTACAAAAGATGATTCACCTAATCAATATCTAATGGTTTGCTGAGGACACTAAACATCCACAGACTTTAGCCGGCTTAAAAAAATAGATCGGCTGTCATGCCTGCTCTAGCTAGAGTCTAGCTCACAGCATCCTACGGAGTTTCGCCGTTTTACGTTAGTCATTCACATAACGCGAACATTTTCTCAAAGGCTCGTCTGATAATGTGAGAATATTGGCCTCAGACCCTTCAGCGTCAAAGAAACGGTGTCTCACTGTGCTACATTATCGGTCAGAGGGTAGAATTTTTCCTGAACTTCCCTTCAAATATCATGGAGAATCGCTTTCAAAAGCAATGTTGCGGAGTACATAGAGAGCATCCATCGAGGATTTATGCGAATTCTGGTTATCAGTGTGCTATTAGTAACCTTTGTCAGCGAGATCATTTAACTCAAAAATCCTGAACGACACTCCCATCCTGCACACACTGAAGTTTTAGTAGAGTGGAAAGTTGAAATGGGCAAACCTTACTAAGGTATTTGAATTTACAGGTCGCCGCAAGTGATTCAACGGCATTTCAAACAGTTCTATTTTATTGCTTGCTCATCATCTTTTTGCCGATTGTAACGTTTTTTTCGTTAAAGTACATGTTGTTCGATACGGTACTGCAAGCCACGTCAGTACAAAGTAACATATATTCCGCAGTAGCTGCAGTGGTTGCACTACATTTCGCTTTAGGATTGTATCTATATAGAGCCTATTTCAATGCCGAGGCAACAGCATCGCCAAAAGAAGATTAGACTTTTTGTTACAAAAATAAAAATGGTAATAAAACATTAAGTGAATTACACAAATCGTCACAACTTTTATTTTCGGAAAAAAACATTCATTTCATTTGATTTAAAATTTGAATAATAATTTCAACTAAGGAAGCGACATTCGAAATCAATTTGTTTTCTTTCTTTTATGCAAGAATGATGGTCCACAAAAAGTACAATAAACTCGTTTCCGGCGATCTTCGCGAGTGAAATTATGTACGTACTGGCGTGGAGATTTTTATTTGGGCTCGTGTGGATTCATCCCTCTACTTTGGCTCGAGCTACAAATGCCATACCTATCGAAGTAAAGATCTCCAATCCAGCGTGCTATGTATTATCCACGCGTTTAGCGTGACAGCAGCTCACGAAATTTTACGGCGAAATGCATGATCTGACTAGCGTAAATGTTTGGTTGGACATCGACTTTTTTGCACATACACTCACGGAAATATATTTTTGCATTAATAGAATTTTGTACTTCTGCGCAGCTTTTTAACACTGCAAAATCCCACGCAGAAGTACAAAATTCTATTTGATGCAAAAATATATTTCCGTAAGTGTAGACTTTTTTGTTTTAATTTAGTGAATTAGAAATGAAAACTTAGCACGAAAAATGGAAAACTTCTAATGAAGATCCGTTCTTATACAGTCAAACATAGATACACTCAAAGCGCTACAATCGGGTGCTACGCTGCAGGGGTCGTACTTGTCCTTATGTCCTCATTTGTCCTACTTTTTCAGTTTTGTCCAGATTTTGTTCTTATTGTGCTAATTGTCCTGATATTGCATCTTGACTAAAACTTTTCTATTCTGGGAAAGTACAAATTCAGACCGCTTAAAGCACCCTTGAGCGCGTCCGATAAAAACGGTATTTTTCCAGAGGTACTTTTGTTTAAAAAGAATTGTAAATTTCAAAAAAGTGCCTCAATAGCTATAAAATCATTGTTTTTTCATCTAGTAGTTGAGCTGCTTTTTTGAGATTGGTCAGTCTTTTAACAAACTTTTCGCTAGAAGATAGGTCTGCAATTTCAGCCAAGACACTTGGTGCTGAAAATTTAAAAAAGCCAAAATTAAGGAAGTATCGAGTACATTACATCTTATTAGTTTATAATTTGACATCTGGCTACGTAATTAAGCTCATAATCTGCGAATAAAGAAGGCAGCCTGGTGCTCAGCATCTGTTTTTACCAAAAAGTAGAACGTAGTTAGATCTATACGTCACATAAGTTTAAAACCGGCACCAGGCTGCGTCCATGAATTATGACACTTTGAATGCAGGGGGCAGCAACAGTCTGGTGCCAAATTTAAACTTTTGTGTGTGACGTACTTTAGTAAGGCGCTGTCCCTAAATTACGTAACACATGTTTGGCCACTTACCCCCCCCCCCCCCGTCGTTGTCACACACTGTAACAATCACTCGAACCCCCCCCCCCCCTGTTACGTAACAAAACTGATTAAAAAATTGAATTTTTGGTTGTAAAAGTGTTTGTTACGTAACATTTCTACAACCCCCCCCCTCCCCTGTAACAATCTGTCACAAATTCTTGTAACCCCCCGTTACGTAATTTAAGAATTTCAGCACCAGGCTGCCGTGAACGGAACGGACAAAAGTTGAGACATCGCGGCCTCAGATAGAAGGAACGACCTAAGAAGTGAATTTTCACCTGCAACTCCATACGTACGTCGAGTCAGGGCGGACCTAGAAAGCGGCACAACCCGTAATTATTCGGGATTATACCAACGAGTGGGGGGGTTATAAGAAAAGGGGAAGAATTAAAACTGATAATTCTAAAATAAGAAATTACCGCGAAAAATACAGAATTGAGGGGTTTGGGGGAGCCAAAGTGAGGCGAAATGTGACGCAGTAAGTTGAGATATACGCGCCGCAGGCGGTGAAAGAAAAAACGGGGATCCAGCGGTCCAGGGGTCGGCAGCCCCCTGTTTAACAATTCTTTGTTTCTAGCGATCAAAAATTCTTTATTTTTGCCTATCAATTGCATGCTTATGAAAAGCAGGGAAAACCGAAGGTTTACTTCTGAAGCAATTAAGTTAAATAAATTCTTTGCATAAGTCCGATAAATTTTATTTTAATTTTTTCGAAAGCTGTCAGAAAAGAACAAAAAGAAAAGTGACTCAAACGTTTGACCCTTTTACAAGACGTTTGAAACGCTTAACTACTTTCCATTCATTAGAAAACGAAAACTAAAAATCAAAAAACATACCGAGCTTTCTCTGTTCGTACCTCACAAATTTCACGTTAGGTCAATCCATTGAAAGAACAGAAGCTGTTTCGACCTCGAGGCTTAGTGGTGGTCACAGGCTAGCGTGGTTTAGTCATCTTCAGCCGCTTCCACTAACCTCTTCACGGTACAGCAACAAATTCTCCTAATGAACGAGTTTTTCCTCTTCAAAACTTGTCATTTTTTGTCTTTATTTTTAAATCAAAAAATGTTCTTATGTCCTTATAAGGATTACCCAAATTCGACTACGACCCCTGACGCTGTGAACGTTGTTTTTGGAAGAGCGAAAACGGAAAAAAGAGCTTCTTTAACTCCAATCTTTGAACGGAAGCGAGAAAATCGCTTCTAAAAGAGAAGGAGTTTCCTATGGAAGAAATAAGTCTCGATAAGACAGTCAAAACGTAATAAGCTGATAGATAAATGTTCCGTTAAAACTCATTCATTGCAAAGGAAGAGACTACTTGCAGGTGAATAGCATTCTGTAAAAGGGAAATACTAATCGCAAGCGCCTGCAAATAGTCACTTCCTTGATAAAATTGATCTCAATCTGAATATTTTTCCACTATATTTGCGTCGATTTGAATGGACCGAATTTTCACACAATATTTACTTAACATTGAATGTTATTCGGTCGTATGTACGTTGATAGACTTTTGTTCATCTACAACTAAATTATTCGTTTCTTTATTGTTAGTTGTGAGAACGGAATGATTCGTCGGTATCGAAAAGTCTCCATCGGCTTTTCGATCCAATCGGTCACAAGCAGCGTCCATTTCCGGTTCATTTATGTGACAATCAATTTCCAGATTGGAAAAACGTTTCCAATCGAATGAATCTGCGCTGTCCGCATCATCTTCGACCGGACGAGTGTTCAATTGTTTTTCGAATTCATCGTCTATATCGAAATTATCGTCTTCGGTTACGTCCAGCAAACGCGACTTGAGTCGTTGGCTTATCTCTTCTAATTCGGTAAACTTTCGCTTCAATGTTCGACTTAGAATTAAATTCAACGATTCATTTTCAAAGTCTTGTAAATTATTTGGCAGTTCAGTGTCGTCCGCTGAATTCTTTCTATTTTCTAGGCAATTGTCATCTACTAATGAAATATTTATCTGAAATAAAATCGACGTGTCAACAAGAAAACTAGATACTTTAGTCATTTACTTGGCTATAGTTACCTTAATTTGGCCGTTACATTGTCCTGAAGTGTCAACAATGTTGTGGTAACCTGATATATCGAATTCGTTGGTTAAGGAACTCAGATCAATGGTGCAAACACCGACGGTTTCATCTTGTTGGATGTCATCGCTTTTCTGTTGTGTAGTTTTTCGCAAAATTTTTAACATAAAATTTTTGTTATTCTGGAAACACAATTGCAAAAGAAATCTGTTTTTTTAAAAGGAATGAGCAGATGAATCTGTACTGAAAAACATATACAAGGGACCCGTACGCATCAGAATAGATGTGGCAGACAGAAAAGATGTTACAAAAAGACTCGAACGTATCTAAGTAAATATTGCCTTACGTCCACATTAAATCGTATTGGAAATTGCCAAGAGGGCAACATTGAAAAACGCGTCCGAAGAAACGGTGTAAAAAAGGCCTTCCGAGAGTTCAAAATTGACCCCCAAATAGACAAAAATGTTCATCTCAATTTTTTCTACAAAATAGGAAAAAATCATTTTTTGTTTAGTGCCGACCTTAGGACTGACCTAGGGCCAAAAGGAAATGCCTCGGGTACATACTTCCACAGACAAAAATGTTTCCCTCAATTTGCTCTGCAACATTGCAAAGAAATTTTTTTTAGTTAGGGCCGATCTTAGGACAGACCTGGGGCCCACTTCAGCCCTAAACACAGGCACCGGGTCCAAATTTGTTTTTTGAATATAATTCGGTATTCGATTAACAAAATCGGTTAGGATTTATCCAATTTATGTAAGCAAACACGTTGAGCCTTAGTAGAAACTCAGTTTTAGGGTCCTGACTGAGTCCAAGGGTTTCTAATCAAAAAATTATCTTCCATAAAACGGGAGACAGTCCCTTTCGATCAAAAAAAATTAGAAATTTACTCGACTTATGTACAAAAGAACACGTATGGCCCTAGCAGAGACTCGTTTTTAGTGCCCTAGGTAAGTCCAAGGACTCAAAATTAAAAAAGTTTCTTCCATAAAGTGTCGGCTATGTCCAGATCTTTCAAACAAAAAACTTTATGACGATCGGAAAAGTATGTACCAAAAACACGTATGGCCCTAGCATTAACTCGGTTTCAGTGCCCTAGCTGAGTCCAAGGACTCAAATTTCAAAAAGTTTCTTCCATAAATTGTCGTCCACGCCCAGACCTTTCAAACAAAAAAAAAAATAATGAAAATCGGAAAAGATTTACTCGAGTTATGTACAAAAGACCAAAAACCACTTAAACGGCCCTAGGTCGGCGGCCCTTGGGCCGATAGTGCACACATTTCATCGCATAAAAGATATTTCGATTGCCTTTCAGGGAAAAAAAAAGTTTTTGAAAATCGGTTGAGTTTTACTCAAGTGTAGGCGGTGACGGACGTACGGACGGACGGACATTTTTTTATTGCTGATTCGTCATCTAAGGACCATGATCGGCGCTCACCCCTACTCCCGGGTTACAACCGTTGTGGTAATCGCATAAGACCCATCTTCGAAGAACTTCGTTCTTTGTACGGGTCCAAACAGACAGGGAACAGACTCTTTTCCCCATGATACCAAATGACTACCGAAACTGAGAACTCGAAACTGATTACTTACTTGTTGGAACAAATCTTTCGGTAGCAGAACATTAAACTTTTCATTCCAGTGCAGATTGCAGTTCTCCTGTACGGCTTTTGAGACAACATTGTAATGATGTCCATCCTCATCGATTGCTTCGAATGAAACGCATATGCTCGGTCTATCGTGCACTAAATTTTTGTTCTGTGTATCGTCGCTATTTTGAGATTTTTCTGTGCATAAAAGAGCCTGTGCACTGTCTATGTCAATTGTGATCCCAACACTTTCACTAATCACCTGTTGACGATTAACCGTTGGTAAATTTGCGGCTTCTCCTCTAACTTTAAATGATAGCGCAGTCTTCAAATCTGGCACAGGGTTTCTCAGTGCACTTTGTAATCCGTCCAAAAGATCAGATGTGCGACGTAAAGGGGGATGGACACCGGTCGCGGAGTACCGACCTGGAATTCTGTATGTCAATAAAATGAAAATTACAAAGTTAACGAAATAATATTTGCGGAAGTGATTTTTTTGAGACAAACCTTGAAGTGATCAAATTGTCCAGAAATTCATCAAACAAAATTGCTAAGGTTTTTGGGTTAAGGTTCCCATTCGTGCAAGGTGCGACTGTAATGTCCCTGTTATTTTTGAATGCATTTAGTTGGTCTGTTGTGCCGATAGCCAAAGTTAATTGCAGTTTTGCAGTTAAAGTGGTTGGTACCGTAGAACCAACATTGATGTCGATCCAGTCAGTAAATGAAGCTACAGGCATCTGAATTTGAGCTTTCATTAATCTTTCCCTTATGTATGCAAAACGCAACTTTTACCTTTTCCTTAAAAAATTCATCGGCTAGTTTTGGATTACTAAATGTTTCAAAGAATGGATGAAGGCTTAAAGGAATATTAATTAGTTGCCTAAACGAATCTTCGTATTTTTCCCACACTTTGACGTCCATCCAATTGTTTTTGAAATTGTGGTAAAATGTTGGACTGTCTACTTCAAACATCTGCAAAAATAGCGTTTCGGTGGCTGTAAGTTTTTCTACTTATCAACTTTGAAAACGTAAACGAACCTCTAAGTATTCAAAGACATTGTTGATGTTATGCGAAAACAACGTGAAAGATGGTGGTTTAGCTCGAAGTCCCCAAAATTTTTGCCATGACAGTACCATTTCAGGGCAGCCGGAATTGTGATCCTTTGTCGAAATTATGTAAAATAAACCCGAGAGTTTTGTCACATTGTCGAATCCCATTTTGAATTCGACTACTAACACAATATTTAAAAGTTTAACTAGAGACAAAAACTACCATGAAAAGAATACAAAAAAGTTTAAACAAAATTATTGTCGTGAGAATATGCCGTTTGATGTCAAATGAGACAAATGTGACGTACTAGATTGCTGTAATTAAAATGGTTTACATAAATCTAGTACTTGAAACAATTGGTAAATGTATGGGTTACACCGGTTACAAAAGGATTGTGACTCCCTATCGTGTCGACTCAAGTAGGTTAATGACCCGTGACGAAACGGAAAATTGTCGCTTGGTCAAAAATGTCTTGTTGATAAATTTTATTTTGATTGGATTGAAATCCTCGAATTGCTCAAAATGTTTTTTTATTTTGGTGCCAAACGAAAAAAAGACTGCTCACAATGGCACAGCCAGTAAGAAAACGATCTTTTCAACCACAAACTACAATAAATAAAATTCATCTACTCTATTTTTCCCTAATGTTGCCAAATATTTTATTGATAAAGACAGCTATTGCCACTAATTAGAAGTATTTCCGTATGAGTCAACTTATTAGTTGCTGCAATGTTGTCGTAAGGTTGTGGAAACAGTTGTGCAACCTTGAGTGCTGGTTGCATCGGCAACCTGTTGAGGAACCGCTGTTCAACTGTAACGTGACTAAAAAGTTGACGATGAAAACTTTTATTACCATTGCGCAGCGGTTTTTATCTTAGGCTGATAAAGCAGCCGGCACAACCGTTCCTACAGTCTTACGACAACGTTGCAGCCAGAGCCAGAGCCGAAAGAAACGGCTGGCAACGGCTAGATGTTGAAAAATTCTCGGCGACGACGGCGGGTGGCTGAATTCGGCTAGCCGAAAAAAAATCTTGAGCGGCGCCTGAAGGCAAAGTTTTAATTTTGATTACGTGCTATTTTCAACATTTTTAGACCCGTCTTATGCGTTTACCACGACGTTTGTAACCGCCCCAATTTCGACCCGGGAGAAGGGGGTGGGAGCATCGATCATGGTCCTTAGATGACGAATCAACAATAACAAAAAATGTCCGTCCGTCGGTCACCGCGATAACTTGAGTAAAACTCAATCGATTTTCAAAAACTTCTTTTTCCCTGAAAGGTAATCAAAATATCTTTTATAGGTTTAAATCTGCGTACTGTCGGTCCAAGGGCCGCCGAGCTAGGGCCCGTTTAAGTGGTTTTTGGTCTTTTGCACATAACTCGAGTAAATCTTTTCCGATTTTCAAAATTTTTTTTTGTTTGGAAGATCTGGGCATGGCCGACAATTTATGAAAGAAACTTTTTTTAATTCAAGTCCTTGGACTTAGCTAGGGCACTAAAATCGAGTCTATGCTAGGGCCATACGTGTTTTTTGCACATAACTCGAGTAAATCTTTTCCGATTTTCAAAAAAAATTTTTTTGTTTGAAAGATCTGGGCATGGCCGACAATTGACGGAAGCAATTTTTTTATTTCAGTCCTTGGACTTAGCTAGGGCACTAAAACCGAGTCCATGCTAGGGCCATACGCGTTTTTCGTACATAACTCGAGTAAATCTTTTCCGATTGTCATAATTGTTTTTTTAATCGACAGGTCCATGAAAACCCAACAATTTGTAGAAGAAATTTTTTTGAGGTTGGGTCCTAGGAATAGCTAGGGCACTAAAAACAAGCTTCTGCTAGCGCTCTACAGGTTTTTTGTACATAACTCGAGTAAATCTCTAACCGATTTCGAATTTTTTCTTGATCGAAAGGTCTAGGATTGTCTCCCTAATTTTTGATTAGAAACACTTGGACTCAGCCAGGACCCTAAAACTGAGTTTCTACTAGGGCCCAACGTTTGCTTACATAAATTGGATAAATGCTAACTGATTTCGTTGATTCTTTTTCTATTTGAGAGGTAATCGAGTACCAAATTATATTCAAAAACAAATTTGGACCCGGTGCCTGTGCCCGGCCCTAACCAAAAAAAAATTTTTGCAGATCAAATTAAGGGAAACATTTTTGTCTATGGAATTATGTGTCCGAGGCATTTCCTTATGGCCCTAGATCGATCATAAGGTCTGCCCTAGACAAAAAAATGGTTTTTCACTATGTTGTAGAGGAAATTGAGAATTGAAATATTTTTGCCTATGTAAGTATTTGTCCGAGGCCTAGGTCGGTCCTAAGGTCGGCCCTAGACAATAAAATGGTTTTTTGCTATGTTGTAGAAAAAATTGAGATGAACAGTTTTGTCTGTTTGGGGATCAATTTTGTACTTTCGGAAGGCCTTTCTTACTTCGTTTCTTCGGACGGGTTTTTCAATAATATTGCCCTCTCCAATATAATTTAATGTGTACGTAATTTCATACACTTAAGTGTTAAGGCAATATTTACTTAAATTCGTTCGAGTCTTTTCGTAACATCAACTCTGTTTGCCGCATCTATTCTGATACGTACGGGTCCCTTCATATGTTTTTTCGATGCAATTACGTTTATATATGGCTTTGGAGAGATGAGCGCCGCCTCGTGACTAAAGTGTTGTAGGAGACACTTTATGGACTCTTGAGTGCTGCTGACGAACGGGTATCGAACCTATAGGGGCTATAGGGGAAAACTTACTTGTACAATTCATATCATTCTTCATTCACATCATTGCAATATAAAAAGGAAAATCTTCGTTCAATTTAAATAAAGGAACACGTACTGTCTCTACTCTAAAAAAGGGCTTCATGCGTTTTCTCATGTCGCATTTTCTCTCTGTTGAATTTTAGAGCGAATCGATCAATAAGACTTCTGTTTTCTTTAACGAACAATCGATCAGTTCGGAATTTGAAGGCCAAAATAGGACGGTCCTTCGTTTGTAATAATTATTACAACAGCAGGTCGGGGGTGACTGTTTTACCGTTTTCTGAAATATCTTCTGGTGGACACCAGAGGGTTGCCCGCAGGGGACTCGTGTACGTTCTTCACTGGTAGAAAATGATTTCAGAGGATTAGGGGATCAGAGGATTCAAACATGGAAGGGACCCGTACGTATCAGAATAGATGCGGCAAACAGAGCTGATGTTACGAAAAGACTCGAACGTATTTAAGTAAATTCTGCCGTAACGCTTAAGTGCCAGAAATTACGTCCACATTAAATTGTATTGGAAATTGCTGATATGCACAAATAGAGAAATATGTTCTCCTAGCAAAAAACAATTTTTTGGGCTATGGCCGACCTTAGTACTGACCTAAGACCTTTTTTTTTTTCTCAAGGAAACCTTCGAAACCTCGAGGAAACCTTCAAAAGGCACCTGGTCCTCCTGGACCCAGGTAGTGTTGGATTTTTTCCAACTAAAACCTCCTTCCTTGATCGCCACGCTCTCGTCTCCCCGGAACCGCCTCACAGCATTACTTCGGGGAGGGGCTGTGCTTTCGCACCTACTTTCTCAGATCAACTGCCAGTCTTCGTTGATAGTCTCTCCATGCACTTTGTAGCTTCACCATTATCTTCGCAATTGCGTTGTCCGCTACTTTCCACACTTCTTCGTCGCGACACATTTCCGATATTATGTTGTCGGCGTTTACGTCTGGCCTGCTCGCGGCTATCAGCTCACATCGCTCCTGTTCAAAACGGAGACAGACAAACACAACGTGCTCTGCGGTTTCTTCCTCTTCAACGCATGTCACGCAGAAAGGTGATTCCGCGTGTCCAAACCTATGCAGGTACTTCCTGTAGCACCCATGACCCGACAGGAACTGCGTCAGGTGGAAGCTAACCTCTCCGTGTTCCCTATTTACCCATGTGGTTACGTCCGAGATAAGCCTATGAGTCCACCTTCCAGTTTCCGCGGAGTCCCACTCTCGCTGCCATTGACTCAGTGATTCGGCTCTTACTTGTGCCCTCACTGTTTTGGTGTTTTGGCCCCCCCTTTCCTTCAGTCTGTGGCATTCACTGTCTTCCATCAGCATTATGCATATAGGCATCGTTCCGGCTATCACCCATACCGCTTCCGAGGAAATCGTTCTGTATGCGCTTGCTACCCTTATGCTTGACAACCTCTGGGTTTTTATCAACCTCCTACGGTTCCTCTTTGTGTCTAACGCCCTTATCCACGCTGGTGCCCCGTATCGCAGTATCGATAGGGTAACACTTGCTAGGAGCCTCCTTTTACTGCTGCGCGGTCCAAACCCATTCGGCATTATCATGGCCAGTGCTGCATTGGCTTTCATTGCCTTTTCGCACGTATAATCTACGTGGGCATTAAAGTTTCCACGATCGTCGAACATGACTCCAAGGTGTTTTAGCTGGCGAGTGGATGTGATCTCGTTCCCCTCGATGTTCATTACAATCCGCTCAGTTTTCCGACAATTGCTCACGAGCATGATCTCGGTTTTCTGATGGGCCAGCTTCAGTTTAGCCATTGTCATCCAACTTTCTACAGTTTCCAACGCCTCTAAGACCCTAAGTAGAGGCCTCGAACACATAGTTTCATAGACAAAAATGTTTTCCTCAATTTGCTCTGCAACATAGCAAAAATTTTTTTTTTTGGCTAGGGCTGACCTTTGGACCGATATGAGGCCCACTTGAGCCCTAAGCAGAGGCAAAAGTTTCTTCTATAAATTGTCGGTCATGCCTAAATCTTTCAAACAAACAAAAATTTTTGGAAATCGGAAAAGATTTACTCGAGTTATGTACAAAAGACCAAAACCCACTTAAACGGCCTTAGCTCGGCGGCTCTCGGGCCGCAGTGCCCAGATTCAATTAAAAAAAAAAGATTTTTTGATTACCTTTTTTTCGTGTTGACAGACGGACGGACATTTTTTTTTATTGCTGATTCGTCATCTAAGGACCATGATCGGTGCTCCCCCCTAGTCCCGGGTCGAAATTCGACTGGTTACAAACGTCGTGGTAAACGCATAAGACCCCTTTTCGTACGGGTCTAAAAACACAGTACAAATATGTCCTCTGCTCACCGCTTATCACACTCTGCAAACTAAGCCGTGCGGCTTCGTAGTCCTCACCGAGTTCGAGCCGGCGCACACCACTTTGATGTCTTTTTCAGAAAGAATGCAAAAACAAAGATGCTTATTGTGACAAATTTATTTATGTTACATTACAGCTTGTGTTAAATATATAATAATTATTTTCTTTATTAATAAAACATAGACAAGACTTTTTTTCATTTTTCAAACATATTTTATTAATTTTTTTTAATCTCGAAACAGGGAGTGTAACGAGTTTTTTTATATTCCGAAAACATTCGACATTCGATGCGACTTTATGACAATCGTGATTTTCCATTTTTGTCAATAAAAGTTGCAACATAATGTTCAGTTAAACATTGTTCCAATGTAGTCGGAATGAATTTTTTTTTTTAAATTATTTTTACAAGTAAAACTTTCCGAATTATCTTAAGTTTAAGATGTCTACTTTTATGTTCTGGATAGCATTAATATCTAGTTCATTGAAAGTATTTTTCATTCACTCAAAGTAATTATAAAGACCATTACTTCTCTGACCCAGTTCGCGGATTGCAGCAACAAAAGGATCCTTCTCCTCATTCGTAGACTGTTGTTGTTTGTTAGCTAAATTTGACATATTTTGATTTTGACTCGTACCTTGAGTTAATACGCTAGCGTAGGTCGTCGTACCGCTATTGCTGTGTCGATTTATCATACCTTCACGATTGTGTTGCTGTTGTTGCTGCGGATGTTGTTGCTGCGGATGTTGTTGCTGTTGTGTTTGTTGTTGTCCCGACTGACTATGGTTGAGATTAATGTGAAATGAATTTTGCGGTTGAAGACTGGCTGTCAGAGTCTGATGCATCGGCAAAATCCCGTGAAATTGATTATCATGATGATTGAATAAATTGTCGAATATATTGTTGTCTATAGTGTCGTTTGACGATGTAATTGATTGGGTGTTTGAGGGTGTGGAACCGGTGCTGCTAAAACTTTGACCCGCCTGTCGCCGATACAGTGGCACCGATTGTTGTGGTTGCTGTGGCGGTTGGGGTAGATGGACAATATCGGTCATTCGGTATCCTCCAAAATCGTTCAACATCACCGAATTTCGATTCGATGAAGAGAAGGACATTGGAGGGAGTTTCGAGTTCTGTTGGAATTGAGACAGATGATGGGTTTGCTTTTGTGGATGCTGTGGCATTTCTTTCGTTCCTAACAGATCATTCAAAAGTGTCTGAGACATTGTCGCATTTGACATAACTGAATCAAATGTCAAGTCTTGTGGGGGACCGTATCCTTGGACATTCGGCATGGGTTGAATAGCCTGATCGATGCGATTGACGTTCAATTTGCTTTGAGACATTGCGGCCGCAAAGCGTTGTGCTACTTCGACGCCCTGTGTTTCGACAAGCTTTACAAACCAGTTCATTTGATTCTCTTTGGGTTCTAATGCCATCTCGTAGAAGCTCATATTTGGAGGAAGTAAATTGCTAAAATCTACAACGATAAAAAAATGGGAATTTTAATTCGGCGGTAGGAATGGTTTCAATTGCACTCACCTGTATTTGATGCAGGCATTTGAAGTCCTCCTATTTGAGCTTGTGGATGATGAACCAAACGATCGGGAATGTGGGCGTTTTGAAGAAATTGTAAGTCTTTGTCCATGTGCATATTTTGTTGGTCAATTGGGCGCTGTTGATTTTTCGATATTGCGGCTGTATATGCGTTTTGTTGATGGACTTGATTTGCTCGCGCCGCAATCGAAACTAACATATCCGCCGTTAATGGAGATATGTGATCTTGTGGTTGTAGTGGACCGGGCATCATGGATGACGCTGAACCAGGGCTAATCGTATCACTCAAATTACGTAAATGATTTTGCTGTTGCGGTACTAAATACGGAGGCGGTGGTTTATTGTTTGGCATGAAAGACATCTGCGAATGAATATTTTGAGAACCAGGACTCCGCAGCGAAGTCATTTGCTGTCTAGTTTGCGATAGATTTAAATGCAACGGTTGCTGTGACGTAGATTGTTGCGGACGTTGGGAATTCGGTTTAGGCCAAGGATTGGCTGCATTTGGATAGGATGACGGACCCCATAAATTTGATTGGCTGGATGACGGGTGGTGCTGTTGGATTTGAAGTTGTTGTTGTTGTTGTTGTTGTTGTTGTTGCTGCTGCTGCTGCTGTTGTTGTTGTTGCTGCGGCATTGGTTGCGGAGCTCGTATGATTGGTGGTTGTTGCACATGTGAATGTTGATGAGCTTGTTGCTGCTGCATTTGAAAAAAGTTATAAGGGAACTGTTGTGTGGCGTTACTTTGTTGTGAATTTAAATTAGGCGCGCCGTACTGTTGTATTTGCGGTGGATTCGTTAAAGTCCTAATTTGTTGATTTATTACGTTTTGAGGTGGAAAATTGTTATGACCTAAGTGGTGCATGGGCAACTGGTACTGTTGAGATTGTTGATGGTGAAATTGTTGCTGATGGTGCTGCTGAAATTGCTGTTGCTGCATATTTAAATTAGCCTGTTGCTCACGTAAGTAAGCTTCAGCCTGATGGGCTCTCGGTATAAATTCCGGTGCCAAAGGATTGAGAACGTAAGTCTTCTTCAATTCAACTCCATCCAATTGTGATCTCAGCAAGCTCCATGTTATGCCATACAAACTTTTATTCTGATGACAAATCTCGATGAATCTTTCCCAGACTTTTCTGCATCGGCCAACAGAACACAACGCAAGTGGATCACCAACAACAGCCACCAGACTCTGAGCTCTAGTTATAGCTGTGTTTAACAATTTCGAATTGCTCAAAAATCCGTAATCCATATCATCTGATGGACTTGCCCCTCCGACACCAACGCATGTTCTTCGCGTTCGCACCGTTGATAAGAAAATAGCCCGAAATTGTTTACCTTGCACATTGAGTACCCTCTCCACAGATATTCCACTCATTCGACGTTTCCGGAGTTCTGCTCTTATCCTAAATACTTGATCAGCGTACGGTGTCATTATGCCAATACTTTGGTCATTGATTTTACCCCAAGACGATGGCCACTTCTTTTTTAGTTCACAAACTCGCTCAACAACTTCATAAACTTCCGAATTATTGTAAAACGCCGTCGAATTTTTGTCTTGCATGTCATCGCCTCGCGTCGTAAAGAAAGTGAGAGGGTAAAATTTGTCGTGCTTGGGTTGCTTCCCAGATGCAATGAGTTTCTGGTCGTAAAATAATTCGGACGTAAATTTCGTGATCGCTTCGTGCGCACGATAATTTTCGCACAGTAAAATTTTACAAGGAAAATCGGATGGATAATGATCGTACAGCCGTTCCAGTAGTGAAATGTGTAATTTTCGTTCCTTAGCAAAGGCGGAAAATAGTTCGGGGCTCATTTGCATGTGATCTCCAGCCAACACGATTCGCGTTGTTTCACCAGCTAATGCCAATGGCATAATCGCTTCGCATTCCATAGCCTGTGCAGCTTCGTCCAGGAATATGTGAGTGAAATAACCTTTAGGCAAGTCCAGTGATGCCAGTTCCATTGAAATACTCAAAGTTACAACAACAATGCGATATTTCAAAAGATCTTCTTTCGATGGTCTTCGGAAGTTGCGATTATTTCCAATTAGTTCAATCAAGCAATACTTAGGAAGATAGAAAAAAATTAAAGTTAGTATAGCAAATGACCGACCCCTTTGGAGGGTGTCAGTGATTTTGGGAAAGTGTGTAGCATTTTTATCTATTTACGAAGGGTGACACCCGACGTTAGTTTGTGGAAATCAAAGGCTAGGACCCTCTGGTCGATTCCGATAGGCAGCCCAGTGCAAAAAAAAAAAAATTCCCTTGGCAATGTTAGATGATGAAATAAATGCATAAATGTTCACTTGGTACCGACTCGGCGCCAGGCTGTGTACTTGAAAAGTATTAGCAGCCTTGAAGAAGGCAGTCTGGTGCCGAAAATCTGTTAAAGTCATTGTTGCGGCAATAAGAAATGTTATACGTCATATAAATTTCAGTTTGACACCAGGCTGGTGCTGCCCTCTATGTTGACAGTAGAATATGTTGAGTGGTGCCGCTTTGAAATTAATGTTGCGTATTACACTAATTTGGGGTTTCGATGACATTAACAGATTTTTAGCACGAAGCTGAGTTTTTTATGGTTAATTACACTTTTCAAGTTGGCAGCCTGGTGCCGAGTTGAAACCGAGTGCATAATAATGTACTCGTTTTCCACTCCAGCATTGCCCTAAGAGACATCGCATTTTCGTGATTTTTTTCGATTTTTCGCTATGAGCACCCACCAAATCGCTTCGGATCTCGTCCGGCCTATGCAAACATTTTCTCAGGGGACCATTTAGCACCGATTTCCGAGGTGAGCCCCAAACTTTCCGACAACTTAATTTTCCCATACGAATTTATATTTGATTTTGACTGAAATTCACACAGTGTTTTGATATGTGAGAGTAGATTTTTGCACCCGTACGAAGTACAAAGGTCCTACACTTTAAGAACAAACAATTTTATTGTAACATGGGGTAGATCGAGGTGGGAGGGGGGAGGCGTGCATCTATTATCGTCTAGAGATGACGAATCAGCAATAAAAAAAATGTCCGTCTGTTCGTCTGTCTGTTCGTCCGTCTCCATTTTTTTTTTAAACGGCTCAACCGATCAGCCTAAACTTTTTTCCCTGAAAGTTACATGCCTCCCATTATTCATGTTCGAAGATGAGCAAAATCGGCCAAGTTGTTCCGGAGATATGGTCGAAGAAGTGGAGGTCGGACATGAAGTTTTCGAGGGTCGATGAAACTTTTTCGCAAATATCTCAGCAAGTATAGCACGGAAATTCCTCATTTTGGTGTCAAATGAAAGCATTTGATGTCACAAAACTGTGAAAAAATTTTTGTGGGAATCGGGTCAGGGGTCTGGGCACTGTCACCAATGGAATGGACAAAATTGAGTTTCTTGACCATATAAGAGAACAGTTTTTCGTCTATATTTCCTTAACTATGCAATATGGAGATTTACTGTCAAAGGCAAAGTTGTAGAGAATTAAATTTAAACGAACACGTGTTTCAGGGCTTTGGGGAAATATGGTCTAATCCTGGTATATGGTCTCTTCCATAATTGGGCAGGATGACCCAGATCTCCAGAACTACGAGAGTTAGAAAGCTGGTTCCAAAGGTAATGTTGTAGAGAATTAAATTTAAGCGAAAACGTGTTTCAGGGTTTTGGGAAAATATGGCCCAATACTGGTATATGGCCTCTTCCATAATTGGGCAGGATGAAAATAAATTTTGTGCAAATATAAGAAAAATTGTGCACAGAATGTGCGCAAAAAGTATAAGTGCAAACAAATCGAGATTTTGCGTACATTTTGCCGAGTTCAGACGCATAAATTGTGTATTTTTGTGCGTTTCGTTGAATGTTTGTGCACTTTCTGAGCAAAGTTGCGAACCGATTGTGCACTATTTGTGCAAACAAATCGAGATTTTGCGCACATTTTGCTGGGTTTAGACGCATAAATTGTGTACTCTTTGTGCGTCCCTTGTGCGTTTCGTTGAATGTTTGTGCACTTTCTGTGCAAACAAATCGAGATTTTGCGCACATTTTGACGGGTTTAGACGCATAAATTGTGTACTCTTTGTGCGTTCCTTGTGCGTTTCGTTAAAGTTTGTGCACTTCTGAGCACAGTTGCGAACCGATTGGCCTGTGGGTATGACAGTTGGAAAGTTGGTTCCAAAGGCGAAGTTGTAGAGAATTAAATTCAAGCGAACACTTGTTTCAGGGTTTTGGTGAAATATGGCCCAATACTGGTATATGGCCTCTTCCATAATTGGGCAGGATGACCCGAATCTCCAGAACTGTGAGAGATGGAAAGTTGGTTCCAAAGGCGAAGTTGTAGAGAATTAAATTTTAGAGAACACGTGTTTCAGGGTTTTAGGGAAAAAGACTAGTTCGGTAGGGCCTTTGACATTACCTTGGGTAATTTCTATGGATCTTTGAAATTCTTACAGTTATAAAAGAACAGAAAACGTTGGATTATTTGCTTATTTGTATATTTAGATACGTTCGAGTCTCTTTGCCACATCTATTCTGTTTGCCACATCTATTCTGATACTTACGGGTCTTTGTTATATTTTTAAAAATATCAGGTGGTATGGGGCGCAACAGCGGTCAAAAGGTAAAAAACGCACTGTTTTGGAAGGCGCTAACAGCGGCGTACAATTAAACCTAATATATGGTGAGAAGCGCAGTGATTCCAAGTTTCAGAAACACCTTAGAGATCTTTTGATTCGAATTGTTTGTGGTCTTGGCGTTTCTCTAATTCTACCTCTCACATAACCAACTAGATTTTTCTGAAATTATTTTTGTCGAAAAGTCACTTCAAATAGCTTTCTATCGTCTACCTACCGCCCCATACCACGTTATATTTTTAAAAAAATCTACTCTTACATATCTAAACATTGTTTGAATTTCAGCCAAATACAATCAGTCTTCGGAAAGATATCGAAGAAACACGTTTTCAGCGACCCCGGTGCAGAGGTATGTTTGACCACCTCTGCCGATCGAACAAAATTTTAAAAAAAATTCTCTCATACGATTTTCTGAGGATAGCCCACAGACTCCACACCAAATTTAGGAGAATCAAAGAGATGATGTATTTGAGCTTTATACAACCTGGTTGAACAATTCTCGAATTCACTAATAAGGATAATAAGGAATTATAATAAATTTTGGAAATAAGGAGATCAGCACTAGACAAAGGACCGGTTTAATGCTCATGTAGTAGAATTGCAACAAACAGAGGCCTTTTTTAAGAGACACCACCAACAAATTCAAAATCAAGTCAGCACTTACTTCAGCTGTTACTTGAAAATTTAGCTATAATGACGTTTCAGAGAGTTGTGAGAAGCTAACACAGGGCTCTGTCTGTAATACGCACAGTATTACGAATAATAATGACTACGCTGATCAATAGTATGAAACGTCCGAAATGGAGCTCGTCGTATGTCGTATTTGACGCAAAATTTAAATTTATAGTTCAATCGGTCGTGGTAATAAACTGTTCAGAGAATATTTGTGATAGGAAAACTAACGTGACTGTGAGTTGGTGGACAAAACTCGAATAGATGAATGCTAAACATACCTTTTGTACAATGGGATGGACAGTAGCAACCCATCGCTTGTGATAATACACACGCAAAGGTCTAGCTTCCTTGAGGCCATCTTCAACCCATGGATGCAAATAGTCTTTGATGTATAAGTCTGCAGCTGAGTTCGAATGTGTGCATATTAATATTCTCGATTCTTCTTGAAGTAACAGTTGCTTGATGGAACTTGCTAACGTGTAGGTTTTCCTAGAGAAAAAAGGAATTATTTGAAATCTCTTCATTGTATGCATTTTGTATCTGGGGCCGTTCACAAATTTCATGACGAAGGAAAATGTCTCGCTGATAGCAAGAGCGAGGAGGAGAAGTTTATGAACGGCCTCTTACTGTGAAAATGTGACACAATGTCAACATCAGCTTACCCAGTGCCAAACGGACCTATAAGCAAAATAGGCGGTAAGGGCATATGAGAAGGAGTGGTCACAGCTAGAACGGCTTCTTTCTGTTTCGAATTTAAATTTGAATCGCTCATATCGGCCCATTGCTTCTTCGGCGTCCACGGAATATTCGGTTCCAAGTAAATTTCAGGAAATATTATGCGAAAGTCAGCAATTTTGTCCAGCGCATGATGCCATTCACAGTATGACAATCGATTCAGTTGAAACTGGATGTCAGCCGAAAATTCCATATCACTAGCAAGTTTAAGTTCAGCAACGCATCGAGCCGAAAGTTTCAAATAAATTACGGTTTTGCCTTTGTCCTCGATTTGTGCCTCATATACATGACGTTTCTCATTATCAGGCGATTGTGTATAGTCTGAACTGGCTAAATACACGGTTGTGCAGTTGTTTAAAATTAAACGACCTGCGGATGTGTCTTCTGACACATCTTTTCCCAGTGACATCATAGCAAACAATTCGCCCGAATGTGAATATTTCGCAGTGCTTGTAGCCATACCGCTTGGAGTCAGTAAGTAGTTAGATGTGATTCGCATATTTGTAGTTAAATTGTATTTCGCCACTTGATCGTAACGAGCCATTTCTTCCACAAAGAGCAATTCATGCATTCGAGGGCGATAGTTGTTTTTTGTCAACTTTTTGTCAGCTATTGTAGCTTGAGTCAATGAGAATTTTCCCACCTTAGGAGAAGGATAACGTTCAAGTAAATCCTTTTCATGTTGTTCATCAGCCGCATGCTCGGGGGTATTCAGGTGGGGTCCCAGTATCGTCTCAAACGGCACAATAATCGAATTGTCTTCATCCCAACGTTTTGATGTGGACAATACCAATTCTTTTCGAATTTCTTGAATTCTATCCACCGAATCCACTGGAATTACGTCTACGCACAAATGTTTCACTAACACTGGCTCCGTTCCGAAATCAAATACGACAGCTTGTCTGAAGGTACCATAGATGTCTGTTGTAAACACCACTTTCACTCGGTGCTCCCATATAGGACTCGATTCGTTAACAGTTTCCGAACATCGAGAGTCGGCGTTTTGAAGAACCCATTCCTGACTGGAGGTCAATACTGCTGAGATTGGTGTGATTGATTCAATCACTTTATTACTTGATGTCTGTCCTCTTTTCGACGGCTTTTGTTCAGCAGAAAGTACTTGCTTTAGCAAGAAATGGTTTCGATGAGCGTCTTGCAGCAAGGCAACCGCTCTTAAAATGAAACGAGTTTTGAACACGAATGTCCATTCCCGTTTCGATAGTTTCGATGAAACGGTTGTTACCAAATCATTGGAACACGCTTCGTCTACGCCTTCGATTTTTTCTTTCATTATTTTGTCTGGACTCGGTGCGGCTACCCATTTTTCCAGTATTTGCTCGGTGTAACTTTTACCGTACAATTCTTTTTCGCGTGCACGCTCTAATCTCATTTTTCTGTAGTCCAGACGTTCTTTCCATTCATTCAGTTCTTCACCGCCATGAGCCTCGACGCATTGATTACCGTAGTGACACACTGCATTGTCATTGAAATTCTCACATAAAATATAGGAATCAGCTGTGTAGCCTCGCGGCGGTGGTCTCCATTTCCAGTCGCGACCTGTAACACCAAAAATATTTCAACACATTTAACTACAACAACAGACAAGGACAAGGCTTGGTTCCGGTTCACGCAGACAGTTTGTCAAGATTGGCGAACATGATCAGTGTTACCGGGCAGATATCCATTTTAGAGCCGTGTGTCGATTGAATTTTTCGAGTTTCAGGCATATTTCAAGTTATGTAGCGCCGCGGCAGCTGAGATTTGTATTCAAATTAGTCGATTTTATGTCGGCGATGGCTCAAAATATCCAAAAATTTGCAAAAATTTCAATCAGACGCCATGGCTATAATCTATTTTCAAATCGAAAGGTTCCTTGGATGATAAAAATTTCTTACATTTACGGAAGGGAAGCTAGAACCCACTCGTGATTCGAGGGAAACCCTCGAGCTTACCTACCACGACGTTACATTAGTGAATCAGCATTTTTTTAAAAATTATACTCAACCCTGTTATGTATGTACCACAGACATTCGATCTTTAAGCCTTTTCTCTGGCCTTTTTGGCTCAATTTACATTTCTGTGAACTTCATTGGCTTTTATTGAATTTATGCGTCGAGATATCACTGATTTAAAATTTCAAGCAACACTCTTGGACGATGGTTGAATTTAATAATATAATTATCTGCCTTAACAAACCATGAAGGGCTAGGGGCTACTTCATTATTTACTGGTTTCGTTACTTTGTGGTTCAACTTTTTTTGAGATCCTTTCAATACCGGACAGTTTTTTCTTTTTTGCCAGTGGTAACCTGTGCGACAAACCCAGTGCCATCTATGAGATGTACTAGGAGCGAAACTAGTAGGAGTAGAATACCGGCACCTCCCAACTACACTCAACTTCACATGAATTGAACCGATTTTTAGACCCGTAGGAAGAACGAAGTCCGTCCGTCCGTCTGTCAACACAATAACTCGAATAAAAGTCAACCGATTTTCAAAAACTTATTTCCCTGAAAGGTAAGGGCCGCTGAGAAAGGCCCGTTGAGTGGTTTTTGGTTTTTTGTACATAACTTGATTAAATCTTGTCAGATTTTCATAATTGTTTTCTGTTTGAAAGGTCTGAGTATACCCGACAACTTATGGAAGAAACTTCTTTTAATTTTGAGCTTTTGGACTCAGCCAGGGCCCTAAAACTGAGTCTTTACAAGAGCCCAACGTGTTTTTTCCACATAAATTGGGTAAATCTCATCCGGTTTTTAAATTCTTTTTTTTTTCCTGAAAGATAATCTAAAAACTGATTAAAGAATTGAATTTGGGCTGAAAACTTTCGAAGATACCGTCGAAAAAGGATGGTAATAAACGACCGATATTTTTATTCAACTTTACCGATAAAAAATAATAAACTACCGATAATTATTTACCGATAAATTTGTAAACACATATTTGAAGTAGAATTAAAGCGCGAATATTTCGGATAGCGCCCAAAAGACCTCATGATATTTTGTAAAAGGAAAAATTCCCCAGAGAAGAAGCTGAAAGGAAGGTATCGGTAATAAGTTATCGGTCATTTATTATTTTTTATCGGTAAAGTTGAATTGTTTTATCGGTCGAATATAATATCCCGTCGAAAAAGTGGTCGAAAGCCTGATTTTTTTAAAGGTTTGAGGAACCTTTTTACTTATATCTCTGCGAAATTAGCACGGAAATCGCTCTTCAAGGTTTTTTATGAAAGATATGGACATCAGAAAATCACAAAAAATAAATTGTAGAAAATCTGTTTAGTCGTTCGGGCTGTAGTGTCCTTAGTGTGGGTCAAAGTCACCACCCAAGGATCACGCGACCTTACACGATATTTGATCGTTTTTCGTGAATATTTCTTTAATGATGCTGAGGCTCTTTGTGCAGTGTAGTAGTGGCGAATTTTTTTGCATGGAAGTGTGGATAAGAGGTCATTCCTAAGTGCTCCAGATGAGTTCTAAGATCGGCCCTAGTGTGTAATTTTTTTTTTTTTTTAATTTTTTCTTCAAACTTTTTTTAGAAATTTCTTTTTAAGTTTTATGCCTTTTTAGGGTCGTTGCTTCGGACGGATTTTTCAATATTGCCCATTCGACAGTGAAATTTAATGTGGACGTAATTTCATACAGAGTTAAGGCAATATTCACTAAGATACGTTCGAGCCTTTTCCTAACATCTATTCTGTTTGCCACATCTATTCTGATACGTTCGGGTCCCGTGCATATGTTTTTAAACATTATTATTCTGAAATTACGCGTAAATGACATTTGTAAAATTCAAGAATCCCACCTTTTGAATTTCTCTTTAAACGCCAAGATTTAAGACTTCAGAAATGTACTAAATCATAACATTTAACTCTTCCTATTCTGTAACTGCCGCACCAAGTTGATTTGAATCAGGCAACACTACGCAAAATGATAGAATTTCTTCGAACCAGCCAATGTCTCAGTAAAATTATGGTCACGTGACCGAAAAGCATTGGAAAAAGTCAATTGGGTGTCACTTACTATAAAAATTTTCATAGAATTTACACCGATTTCTTGGAGTTTTTGAATTTTGTCTACATTTTATAGATGTCGTTTTTAAATTTGCAGTTTGTTGATTCGGCAACATCGACAAATTACGTTGCATGGCCGAATCGAGTTACAAATCGATTGTTTCTTCTACGGCAATAATCAATTATGAATGAATATTGGATGAATAAGTGACCCGTGGTGTAGGCGAATGTATAGATGAATGTGGTAAAGCCATAACTCATGAAGTAAGTAAAAACTTCTTTAGAAACAGGAGAAGGTGACTACAATTTTTGGTCATTTTACACGCCATTTTCAACGGTA
>WJQU01002749.1:0-25000 GCA_029228625.1 Pseudolycoriella hygida
TGATCCAAAGTTGTATACCATACATGCATAGTTGAGAGGTGAGTAAGTGGAGTGAAGTGTCCTGTTACGAGAAAGGTATATTAGGCCCTTGTTCCTGAGAGTACGGTTGCGAAGTGTTATTCGTGATCGCAATCCCTTTTAAAATCAAATGGACAAACATAACACAGAGTTGACACGACGACGTGCTAGAGATTCTAATCCAAATTTTCTGCATCTCTCAGTGTACGGGGTTAACACATAAAAATAATAAAAATATTTTAAACAAGCCACGAATCCAATTAATTATTATGAATCACATAATAGTCTGCTCGATACTGGTCATCGTTATTCAAGAACATGACATATTGTTTTTGTATACTTTCTAATGTGCGTTTATGGGTTATTTCATCTGGACGACAAATTGACGCAGCAAATTCGAGCCGGGAACGAACAAGTGATTTGTACAAAACTTTCAATGCATCATTGTCAAGGTGTCAACGCTGTCTCATTACAAAGTTTAGTGTAGCTTTAGATTTGTTCGTGTGGTCAGTGAATTTCATCTTGCTGTTCGTGAAGACTCCTAAATTCGATAAGCTGTTGCAGCGCTCGATTGTTTCCCCAATTAGAGTATAGTCAAACATGATTGGCTTCCTTCTAAGCGTGTATCTTATAATTTTTTATTTCCCACGGTTAATTTCCAACCCTTTCCTGGTGCACCAATCGAAAAACATGTCGATAGCATTTTGTAGAGTATAGGCGTCTTCTGTGATCTAACTATTTTCAATAGTTTCTTATTGTCAACAAAATTCAAATTTTCTACGCTAGGTACGCAAATATCAGAGTCGTTGAAGAACATTAGGAACATTAATGTTCTCAGAATTGAGTCTTGTCCAACATCGGAAAGCACGTTGATGATTTCAGATCTATCCGAACCCGAAAGTCGAAAGTACAAAAAGGAACAAGCCACAGTAGAGTTCTATTGGAAAGCCGAAAACAAGCCATTCTACGAATGGGTTTTGATTTGTCCATTTTAAATATCGAATTACTGATATCAGCGTCGAACGAATCCAGTTGTGCTTCTTGATTGAAGTCGTCATGAGTCGGCACACTCAACTCCATTAGGTTTGATTCGATGTTTCTATGTGGAAGGAATGCGTGTTGGGTCGTCGAGATGTCGGAAGGGATGACGAAGTTGTGTGATAACACGTTAGAATACCTTAGCCAAATTAGGCATGACATTTACTCCCCTATAGTTCCTCACGTCTAATTTTCGGCCAAATTTGTATACTCGCGTTACTTGTCCGGTCTTAAGCAGGTCTGGATAACATAAATCCGATGTTGATTGATGAAAGATGAAATTCAATTGTCAAGTAATCGGCGCATTCACGATGGAATAAATATGCAACACCATCGTGACCGCTGCCTTTGTTCAATGGCATCTGTGTCGTCAGACCGGTAGCACCAGTTCTGTAGTGGAGGTGATGTGGTAATATAAGATTACTTATACATTGTGGTAAGCGAGTAATAACCGTTCAAGTGTATATTACACTAGCCCTTCTCATATCAAATTGAGTTCTTTTTATTACACACAACGCGCGAGCGATAGCGAGCATGTGTGTGAAATATACACGCGAACGGTTATTTGAGTGTCCACAATGTATAAGTATATTACTTTACTTTAATAGCGACGATTCGCCGAACATTAAACACAAGTATTGATGGCCGAGTGAGCTTGGGCACGGTAGCGCTAATTTTTTGAGATGAGGTGTCGGGGTTCAATTCTGATTTTTTTTACTTTTTTTTTTACTTTTTTTATGTTTGTTTCATGCACAAAATATTCAAATTATCAAATTGTTGCATCTAGATAGAAGAAAGTGAAAAAAAAAATTCGCACATGCTTGACCTAAATGCACATTTCATATAAATATTTATATAAAACACAACCGAAGATTATGTTACAATGAACAATGCGCATGTGCATTCGAAAACAAAATTTCGAATTAAGCACACACACATGTGAGATTCCATTTACGCATAGAAAACACATTTTATGAGAGTTTTCAATTGAATCATATTAGCTGCGATAATATAATTCGCAATTCATGTTTTTAATAAGAACATTTGGCGTAGAGGTTAGCATCGTTGATTGGAACGCGGGGCGTTCTGTGTTCGATTCTCAAACGGACGGGTTTTTCTTAATTTAATATTTCTAGTCTAGCTGGTGATTTATCGCCCTAGACAGTGGAATTTATCCCTCTAGACGGATAAATACTGAGAATAATGCAATAAATTCTCATTTTCCGTCTCAAAAATTGGCATTTAATGTAAGGCGTATCGTCGCATATAAAGTAAAATATATTTCGGGCGATTTTATCAGAAATAGATCAAAATTTAGCGTCAATTTAGAAATGTTGCATAGATTCTTCGCTTTCATAGCAGACATGTTTCTATCCAAAGGTGTACTGAAGATGCGTAAACGTCTTAATTAGCCAAACTTTTTGTCGTAGATTGTTAAAATATAGAATGGACAGAAACATGTCTGCTATGAAAGCGACGAATCTATGCCACACTTCTAAATTGACGCTAAATTTTGAGCTATTACTGATAAAGTAGCCCGAAATATATTTAAAATTGCAAGATCAAAGAAACATTGACCGAATTGAAAAACACGACATCTCGAGTAACTCTTGACAGATTTTCCGTTTTAACCCTGTATGGTAATGGGAATGATGTTGTGTTCTGTTGATGAAACGATGGACTGTGTTTTTTCGTCGATTTTCAGGTCATGAAATAAAACAATTAATCGACATTTCGCCACAATCTTTTGACATCTTCAGGACAAACGATGATAAAAAAGCTTTTTTTTTGTAATTTATGGGATTTCAAAACAATAGTAAATTATTGAACAAGCCAATAAGTGACGCGTTAAATAATTTTTTTTTTGTTTATTATTCTCTAAATGAACTACATTACATTTTAACTAAATTGAGTAATTATTAAACAAGAATGTAATTGAATGACTAGCACAGATTTAGTATGTTTAAGAATTCGAAAAATCTGTCATATTATGCTTAGAAGAGTAACATTTATGCGAGCAAAAGTATGAATTGAACAAAGTATGCAAATATCATCAATCGAATCTATAGTTAACTTGAATTTATATCACTAAAAAGCATAAATTTGATTGCGATTGAAAAAGAACCTTTAAAATAAAAAAAAGAAAAGAATGAAGTTTAAAAGAATGAAGTTTAAAAGAATGAGCAGAATGTATATTTTTGTGGGATTTACGTGGCTGAAACAAATGATAATATTTTTCACAGCGTTATAAGTTGGTATAATTTATACAATTGAGTGGAGGATCACTCTGTCTTCCTTAGTACTGGTTTAATAGAAAATATTCCTTCAATGCACGACGAAACCTGTAAGCAAAGTCGTTGAAATATATCAGAAACACAAGGCTTGACAATACACCACCTTGTGGAACTCCTAGGTTTATATCAGCCAATGAGCTACTTAAGCCATTCACATAGGTGAATTGCTTCCGTCCTTGCAAATAACTTTTCATCAAATTAAGCACATTGCCTCGAATACTGCCCTATCAAGTTTAAATATGGGGATTTCATGATTGACCATATCAAACGCCTTTTTGAGGTCTAAAAATAATCCAATAACTAATTGAGAATCATCGATACTAGTTCTGATCATGTTGAGTAATTCTATAATTGCTGTTTGTGTACTAGACTTTGGACGGAAACCATATTGTTTTTCATAGAAGAAACTACGATCATTCAGAAAACTGAAGAATCTAGCGGAGATAATCTTTTCAAGAAGTTTCTCAAGAGAAGGCAGCAATGAAATAGAGCGATAATTATTAACAACATTTTTAGACCCTTCTTTTTTGTAGATAGGAATGACTTTCAGGCTGTCTGGGAAAACCCCTTGAATAATACACTGGTTGAAAATATCGGTAAGGAAGGGAACGATGCTGTCAGCACAGCACTTGAGATTTTCAGGTGAGATTTCATCATAGATTCTGAAGAGGGTTCGAAGAAAATGGACTGCTGTGAAGAGCAAATCGTGTTAAACTTATTTACATCTTCAATATTTGTAACAGGAATCAAGTCTGTCAGATTCTTACCTATGCCCGAAAAATAACAATTGAAACGTTCAGCTACTTTGGAATGTTCTACTAAGACATCGTCACCTTCTACCAAGGATATCTTATCCTGGCCACTCGCCACTTTACCCAAGATTTTATTTATATTTGACCACGTTTCTTTCAAAGAATTAGAATTATTGAAAATGACTTCATAATACTGATTTTTATACTGTTGTTGCAACTCGGAGAAGGTAATCAACTGAATTCTCAGACTTTCTTGAAGATGCGCACAATCTTTTGATGAATTCATCCTTTTTTTAATTTTCAACTTGAGATCATGTATTTTTTTTAATAGAGTCTCTAGATGGGAGTTAAAGTACGGATTTTTTCTATGGGACGACTTACATTTTTTCAGGTTAATTTTTGTAAATTCTTTTATACTCAATCTTATCGAAGAGCTAAAATAATTATAAAATAGATTAACGTAGTTGGCTACAGGCCTATTACTCGGATCAAACATACTACTAAGCTTTTCATTGACTAGTTTGTAATCAGTGCAAGTCTTCATCCTAAATATGTATTTTGGATTAACTGATCCTTTAAGCGGTATACTACGAGGGGCACCCTAAAAGTTTCGGGAATCGGCTATAAAACGATTTTATTGCTTCTCAAAATAATCACCATTACAATCTATACACTTTTTCATCCTTAAAAACCAGTTTTCGAAACATCGAGTCCATTCGGAAGTTGGGATTTGGGCCACTTCTTGTTCATATGCCTCGACAGCAGCTTCCGCAGATAAAAATCGCTTCCCACGCAACTTATTCGTGACACTCGGAAACAAATAAAAGTCGCACGGTGCCAAGTCGGGACTGTAGGGTGGATGCAGCATCAAAATGATTTTTTCCTTCTCCAAGAACGTCGTGGTCAGAGCACTTGTGTGGGAGCTTGCATTATCATGGTGGAGGACGATCTTGCGATTTCGACTCTTTCCACGTAGTTCTTCAAATACTTTTGGCAAACAAATCGTAGTATACCACTCTGAATTGATTGTTTTACGATCCTCAAGTGGTACAGTAGCCACATGACCACATTTCCTGAGGAAAGTAGCGACCATTTTCTTGGCGACGCTTCGAGCGCGAATTACCTTTGTTGGTAAATCTTCATTTTGAAACACCCAAACGGTGGATTGCTGTTTTTTTTGGGGATCATAGCTGTAAATCCAACTTTCGTCGCCTGTTACGATGCTATATGCTGAATCAGAAGCCCCACTGTCGAATTTTTTGAGAGAATCTCGGCACCATTTCACACGAGCCTCCTTTTGGTCGTCTGTCAATTTGTGTAGGATCCACCGGGAACAAAGCTTCCGTGTGCGTAAATGTTCGTGTAAAATTGTTTGTATTTGACTTTTCCCGATCCCAAGGGATGCAGCTATCTCAGCATAGGTCACATGTCGATCGGCTTCAATCATGTTCTGGACATGGTCAATGTTTCCATCGGTGATGGCTGTGGAAGGTCGACCTTCACGAAAGTCGTCACTGAGGTAAGTGCGTCCCGATTCAAACTCAGCGAACCACCGATAAACAGTGGTCTTGGATGGGGCCTCATCTTCAAATGCTTTTTGCAAACGATCAATACACAACTTGGGAGTCAAGCCAGACTTAAAGTCGTAGAAAATCATGGCTCTAAAATTTTCACGTGATAAATCCATTTTTTCTCTGCAATGACTTTTTGGAATTGTTGTATCTTTTGACTGCTACGATCGATTTTCATTTTGATCATCATTTTTGAATCAGGAAAGACCAATTTAATTTTTGTGTAAATTGGCGAAAAGTTTACACGAGCCGATATAGCCGATTCCCGAAACTTTTAGGGTGCCCCTCGTATGACATATAGCGGGTCATTCTTATTGTGCATTTCTGTAAGCTCAATTCATTCGATTTTACAATTTTATTCCCAAGTAGTGTTTCTATTGCTTAAGAAGGAAGAAAACTGGCTATTAGCATGATCTCAGAAAACTTTTCAGACAATTGTGACTTGAACGTTTCGGAACAAAATAAACCGTTTGAAATGGGTATAGGAAAGAGTGTACTCAAGTTCCAATCACCGATGACAAATCATCGAATTATGGGTGAGTTCTCGATGAGTCATCGGTGGTTCCTCAGTGAATCATGTGATTCCTCAGTGAATCATCTGTGATTCCTCAGTGAATCATCTGTGATTCTACGGTGAATCATCTGCGATTCCGCGGTGAATCATCTGTGATTCTACGGTGAATCACCTGTGATTCCGCGGTGAAGCATCTGTGAATCTTCGGTGAATAATATGTGATTCCCCGATGAATTATCTGTGATTCCTCGGTGAATCATCGGTGATTTCCCGGTGAATAATCGGTGATTCCACGGTAAATCATCGGTGATTCCACGGTAAATTATCGGTGATTCCACGGTAAATCATCTGTGAATCCCCTGTCCTGTCAACCTGAATTTTTTCGACTTAATTTAAATAAAATTAGGGAAAACAAATAGTTTTAATTCTTCACCTGAATTTCGTAAGCCATATGTTGACCCCACCTTATGATTTCCTATCTTTATTGCTGACTAGCATTGTTACCCGGGCATCGCCCGGGATATGGTTTTAAAAACTTTTAAAAATTGTTCGGTTACTTATACCATTATTGCTTTAAACTTCAAAGAATTGATCAGAAACTTTAAACTTGCTGGAAATTTGTCAAAACTATATCTTATATTATCTAACTATATCTTATATTAGGGAACAGTGGGACAATCATATCAGGAACGACGACATCAGAGAAAATTTAGGGGTTAGGTCAGTGGAGGAGGCGGCAAGGGTTAGTCGTCTGAGATGGTACGGGCACGTTCAAAGGATGGGTAATAGTAGGCTCCCAAAGAGGATATTGAGTGCACAGGTCCCGGGTGTACGTCCTAGGGGTAGGCCAAGGAGAAGGTTCATAGACTCAATTAAATCAGATTTAGAAGTTAGGGGGCTTTCACTGGGCGAGCAAACCATCTCCTTGGCAGAGGATAGAAGGGTATGGAGCGGGGTGGTCAATAACCACCGGGTTGCGGCTTAAAGACCCCACACCGGAAGGTATAAACGGTCTATAAAGTTTGATGATGATGATGATGATGATGATATATCTTATAGCTTGAGAGAGTCACACAGAGTCACCTCTTTTCAGTTCTGACCCATAATTATATACTAATATTTTTGGTGCTAGAGCCGACCAGCAGACTAACCCAACCCAAAAACATATTTTTAGGGTCGTCCTTTGGGTCAGCCTATTTGCTAGGGGCAGCCATTGGATCTATACATCCAGGACAATAAAACTTTCCCCTATTTTCTCTTCAACACAACACAAAAATCTCATCATTAAAGAAATATTCATGTGTGGTCACCCTGATCGTAACTATGAAATAGATTTTAAAACTCCCTTTGTCCAAGAATCTGTACTTAATATCCTTCAAAATGAGCCTAATTTATCAAAAAACAATTTACATTTACATCTTATATTAGCTTTGGCAAACCTTCAGAGTAGTATGACTCACGAAAACTGGAAAATTTTCAAAAAGCCGCTTTGGGCAAGCAATAGCCGGACTTTTTATAATTTTTCTTTTGACCCAAAATGCTTTAAATGATTAAATACGTCGATGAAAATAGGTCCATTGTTGAAAAAAAAAAACATTTTGCATTTCTCGACCCACCCTACTGACTACACTACCTCATTGCACCTCATTACACTTCAATGCCTTTCACTACACCGCAATGAAACTCACTACACCTTACTTACTTACTTACTTACTTACTTACTTACTTACTTACCTTACCTTACTGTACTTAAAGTGCAGTAAGGTGCATCAAGGTGCAGTAAGGTGCATCAAGGTGCAGTAAGGTGCATCAAGGTGCAGTAAGGTGCATCAAGGTGCAGTAAGGTGCATCAAGGTGCAGTAATGTGCATCAAGGTGCAGTAAGGTGCATCAAGGTGCATCAAGGTGCAGTAAGGTGCACCAAAGTGCGGTAAGGTGTAGTGAGATGTACCAAGGTGCAGTGAGGTACAGTAAAATGCAGTGAGGTGCAGTAAGGTGTAGTGAGGTGTAGTAAGGTGTAGTGAGGTGTAGTGAGGTGTAGTAAGGTGTAGTGAGGTGCAAAGAGGTGTAGTGAGCTGCACTGAGGTGCACTGAGGTGTAGTGTAGTGAGGTGCACCAAGGTGCAGTGAGGTGTAGTGTAGTGAGGTGCAGCAAAGTGCAGTGAGGTGCAGTGACATTTTTTATATTTTATATTATAGTTTACGCTTATTGAAAATTTGAAACATAAAACGCACCAACTCGGGCAGAGACAAAATATGCCGGTTAAGATGTCGTAATATCGTCGTTCTCATGACCAAGAAGAGCATTCGGTTGATGTTATCACAAGAGCGACGATATATAAAAATGCAAACAAATTGTTTTGTTGAGCTTTTATTGATTATTTAACCTGACCAATTTATTTGCATAAAACCAGTTAAATTACCTGGTAACTTGAAAATCAGTTTTCTTGCGTTAAGCTTAAGTGCATTTATTCATTAATTCAGTTGGTGCAAAAATACATTTAAGCAGCAAAAACTAGTGTTCGGTTTTTGAAACTATGATCGAGGCTTATCTTGATTGCTAAACTGTAAATTAACTTCAGTTTACTAATATTTCTAATTTTGCAACAGAAGAAAATTTTCAAAAAACTTCCAATGAATTTGTTCTGTCTAGTTTGCTTACATAGCTAATTCGTTATGATATGATTCGATATGCTAAATGACAGGCAGCTATTCGGTGCAGGCTCCGGAATCCAGACGTCATATCGTGTCTATAAACTCTGGGATCGAAGTTCGTAATATGTTACAAACAAGGCGATGTCTCTGCCGCCATATCATGTCTTTTATTTCAAAGAATGCATTGGTAACCGGGGCACCAAAAGTTGATGTGACAAAAGCGTAACGAGTCATTCATGAGATTACACATTACATCACCTAGTGTACTGTCTACACAGATGTTTTAGTTGACTTTTTCATTATTTACTTTCGAACATTTAGGCAATAAAGGCGCACGTTACCCAAAAACGAAATGGTTGTGTCTCAAAATATTAAGTGAAAATGTTGCTTAGAATGAATGGACGATAAAATGAAACAACAACAATCAATAATTATCAAATTACAACTTATTGTGTGTAATATGTATTGTAAATATATAAACCATAAGTTCATTGTGTTTTACAATGAATTCCGATACATGTTCGTCCCAAGACAATTGTTTTTCTAGGTCTTCTTTTGAAATAGACAGATTATCGTTACCTTAATTTAATAATATTGACTTGAGTTTTTGAAGAATACTTTCCGATTGGCTTTTGTTACGTGTTCGTATTCGATTGTTTTCCGATCGAACACAAACATTCATCCGTTACAAAAAAAAATTAATTTTTATCACATGTTTCAAAAATGAATCATGTAAGACGCAACGTAAAGTAAAAATTCTTTTCTTACTGTGTATGACATTTAGCGAAACGTATAGCCGCTACAAATGTGTTTGTGAAGTGAGTAAATAAAGCTGCTAAAGGTAAAAATATTTAGATTGCATGTAAAAACAGTTGAATGTTGAATGATAACGTAAATATATTGTAGAAAAGTAATAACGATCGAATGGTTATTTCCTGTAGTAAGGTAAATAGGGCCAAGCTAATCTTATGCACCGCGTAATGTACTAAATATTCGTAATGGTAGGGAAAGGACTGCGATATGACGGAAATCAGGAACACATGGCGCAGACAATTAACACATGAGTTTGTATGTAGATTTATCGAGAACCGGAAGTCGTTCAAATAACTAAAATAAATAGACCACCATGACTTGGTCATGCACAATGTATGGATGACAAGAGTGTTCTCAAGAAAATTCTGAGAATTTAACTGGAAGATAAGAGAAGTGCAGGGCGATCAAAATCTAGATGCCAACCTGAAAACTTTGAGAGTAACCGACTGGGAGAAGTTGACTGCAGATATAATTGGTTGGGGAACACCAAGTCTCTTAATGGGTGTAGTGTCGGAGAAGTACGTGAATCTCCTCCGTTCTTACGACTTTAATGTAGTGAATGATAAAGTAACTCGACCAACTAGCAAAACATTATTAGATCACGTTGTGACTAATTTTGCACAGAATGTTGCTTCTATGAACGAGACTTTGGAAGTTGACTTCAGCGATCACTCCGCTGTCATCACGCATATACCAGTTCGTCCAAAGAAGCAAGGGAGTCTTTGTCAAGAGAATAACTGATTATAAACTTGTTACGAATGAGGTAACTACTCGGCTAAAAAATCTAAATGAAAAGAGATATAATGACCCCAACGTGATGATTGGTGAGCTGGTGGATGTGATGTCAGAGGTGCGAGACAGGGCGACTCTTGAAATAAGAAGCGTAGTAAAACCAAAATATGATCTATGTCCATGGTTCAACGACCATCTCCAAATGTTATTCAATAAAAGCCAAAAGTGCTATAAGATCTATAAGAGGTGTGGCAACCACAACAAAACGCATATTCTGAGTGAGCTTCAGTTCTTAAACTCTCAGGCGTCGAAGTTGAGATGATTCCATAAATCTCGATACTATGACCGCTTGTTTGAGAAAAGCTCTTATGACCCGAAGAGAACTTGGAGAGAAATTAATAAGGTCTTGGGACGGGAGGGGTCAAGGAAGGGGATGATTGAAAAAATCAGATACAAAGATAAGGAGCTACTGGATGATTGTGATAAAGCGGAAGCCCTAAATGAATATCTTGTGGGGATTGGACACCTCATTGCTGATCGTATCCAAAATGATGGTGACCTCAACAAGTACTCAACCTTGCGATGGTGCGTAAACAGCATATTTCTTAGAAATGTAGATGAATATGAGGTCTTAAGTATAATAGATGAAATTAACGCGGATAAAAGTACTGGAGTAGACGGATTATCAGCTGTATTTCTCAAGGAATGTGCTGATCTGGTTTCTCCGATACTGCCTCGTACGATAAATCTATCATTTACAACTGGTATATACCCTGACTGTCTTAAGATTGCCTGTATCACTCCGGTTCATAAAGCAGAAAACAAGGCAGACCCGTCGAATTATAGACCAATATCTGTCCTTCCTACGCTGAATAAAATCTTTGATGAAACAACAATATATAAAAGGTTTTTAAGATTTCTCGAAAAGAACAAATTTTTATATGTGAGACAATATGGATTTAGGAAAAGATCAGGAACTCATACAGCTATCTATGAGATGCTAGACAAGCTGCTGACTGATATGGACAGAGGAAAACGTGTGAGTGTCCTTTTCTTAGACTTGACCAAAGCTTTTGATTGTGTTGATCACAAGAAGCTTTTGCATAAGCTTGAAATGGCGGGAGTGCGGGGGATCCCTGTACGATTGATGGAAAGTTATCTACGTGGCCGACAACAGTGTGTACAAGTGGAGTGTGAACGTAGTGGGCATATGAGAATTGAAATTGGTGTGCCGCAAGGAAGTGTACTGGGGCCACTTCCATTCCTTATTTATATAAACGATATACATCAGTTACATTTGAAAGGTACTGTGAATTTATTTGCCGACGATACAGGAGTCGTTTGTGCGAACTTGACGTTTAGCCAAAACATGACTGATGTTAATGCTGATCTTGCTCTGATTAATGATTTTCTGGAAATAAATAGTCTCACTCTAAATATCAAAAAGACAAAAGTCATGCATTTTCGTATAAGAAATCAACGCAATGAGAACATTAAGCAGGTGACCCTGAAAGGAGAAGTAATTGAAACTGTCCGCATCTTGGACTCATCATTGATGAAAGTCTTAGTTGGAGTCCACAGTTATCTAAGCTATGTAGTAAGATGGCGTCATTTAGTGGAATTTTATGTAAAATTAAACACAAGCTTCCAAAACCAGATTTATTGAAAATCTATTATGCGCTCGGGCATTCGCACCTAAATTATGCGGTAGGAGCCTGGCGGAGTGCGAATAAATCTGGCCTGAAACAACTCCAGAAGTTGAAGCAAACCAACTCGACACGTGACTTATTCAGAACCCACTGCCCGGGAATCCTGAATGTTTCTAGTCTGTATAAGTTGAGTGTGGGCTGTCTTGTTCACGGTGCTTTGTCAGGAAAAACGCATAATGTAATCTCTATAGAGAGAACTTTGCATCCTTATCCCACTAGGAAGAAACCGGGAGCGGTACTGGCAACAAGAACGACAGTGCGAGGTGGTAATGCGGTTTCTATTTCTGGGGGGAAAGTATTGAATGATTTGCCAGAACGTATACAGAATTCATTGCCTAATTATTTCAAATCTATGCTGAAAGAGTGGCTCTCCGAAATACAGTACCCAGAATGATCCATCTACTGATCTTTCTGATGACGGACGGGGGGGGGGGGGGGGGGGGTTAATTATTTAGTTATTGATTACTTATCAAGTTAATTACTTATTTATTTACTGGTTATGACTTAGCTATAGGCTGGGTGGTCGTTTGGAAACACAATAAATAGTGCGTCGGAATCTTCCAAAAGAGAAATAGTGGCTGACTGAGAATGTACTTCCCGCTTGGGCTCTTCCAGGCTCATCGCTGTCTCGGACTGCAGGCCCTTGTTTCTATTGAATTCCTGCTATTTATGAACCTGATTTGTTCCATGCATTAAACTCTTTTATTTGAATTTAAGAAAAAAAATTATATCCATTCTTTGTCTATCTATAGTTGGCTTTATCAAAATATAGTATTAAAATTGTTAAAATGTTAAATTTATATTGCACTTTTTTTCTTTTCTCTTTTAAGTCCCTTCACAGTGCGAGGCACATTTCGACTTAAGCATATTATGACATTGTTATTAGAGAGTTTGGGCAAAGCGACTTTTCGCTATATTTATAACATATACGTATAACTATATGTTATGAGTCATATGTTTACGCTATAGGTTAAAGGTTATAACGTAGACGTTTTACGTTTTAGGTTATACATTTTTATAAGTTATAAGCTACAAGTTATAAGCTTTGAAACTGATCAGTACTGATGCGTATCAGTTTTAAAACTGATCGATACTGATGCGTATCAGTTTTAAAACTGATCGGTACTGATCCAGATCAGTTTTGAAACTGATCAGTACTGATGCGTATCAGTTTTAAAACTGATCCAGATCAATTTTGAAACTGATAGGTACTGATCCAGATCAGTTGTGAAACTGATCAGTACTGATACGTATCAGTTTTAAAACTGATCGGTACTAATCCGTATCATTTTTAAAAGTGATCAGTACTGAAACGTATTAGTTTTAAAACTGATGAGTACTTATCCATATCATTTTTGAAAGTGATCGGTACTGTATGTACTGATCAGTTTTAAAACTGTTACGCGTCAGTACTTATCAGTTTAAAAACTGATATGAAACAGTAGAACAGTTTCAAAACTTAGTAACTTAGAACTTATAAAAATGTATAACTCATGACGCTCATAATTTACAACTTATAACTCATAAAAATTTATAACTTAAAACGTCAACATATAACTTATAGTTGTTGTAAATGTGTTATAAATTTAGCGATAAGTCGATAAGTCGATAAGATAAAATAAACTTAAACTTAAAGTAAGTCAGTAGGTAAGGACATTTCGTTAATGGGAAATGTGCAGCAACTACTTTCGCAAGAACTTCCAAAAAAACAGCCGTCAATTGAGGTGAAACTTTGGAATGAAAACATGCACTCGATGTTCCTACTTAAAGAAAACAAATGCATTGCCTGCCTTCGTTCATTGACTCTGGGACTCACAGTAGTAATTTAAGTACAAAAGAGATGAATATTTTTGGAGAGGTGAATACTGATAGATTCTTTTGTTTCGTTTAATAATAACACCTAAACAGGAGTTTATCCAAAACTGAATGTTTATTTACAGAATTTAAATCACAAATAGTAGAGGTCATTGAATTTAGAGGTTTGTATTTGAAACAAACCTTTCAAACAAAATATTTTCTTATTAAAATAAACAAAAACGTTGGCAAATCAAAATGGTTTTGTTACGAAGACAAAAATGTTTATCTAAACGGTGCATTCGAAACGGTTATTGTCCCTCCTAGTTTAGGCTTTTTGAATTTATGTATTGTTATGAGTGCGTTTTTCATGAATAAAATGCATATGAAAGAAAACGTGCCATAGCTCTACAAAAAAGTGCTTTTCTCGGATCAATCTACAAAGCACATAACCAACAATCTTCAAAGATTTTGAATTAGATGTTTAGTGGAATTTCAAGTTAAATTAAAACATTTTCAATTCATTTTTTCGTTTTGTATAGTTTACCTTTGCAGATGAATGCGAGAAAAGTGAATTAGTCTCACTTTCGTTTGTGTACATTGAATGTTGGACTTGATGTGTTTGAAAAGATTCTTTTGACAATAATGTGCTCTGAATCGGGAAATATTGTTTAAGTGTAATTTGACTTGAAGATTATTATTTTTGTTTGCTATTTATTTGTTTAATAAATCAAACAAAACAATAGATTTGTGATGGTTTCTCTTAAATATTTGCTATGTTTCAATCAGATGGACTGAGATTTCGTACGTCACTTTTAATCGAATTCAAATTTTATGTTTTAAATGCCGCAAAAGAAAATCAAAATCAAATGATGTGAATATGTTGATCTTGACCCTATATACATGTTCCAAACAGCATTTACATTTAACCAGCAAATACAACAACAACAACATTTCATTCATAGCATTTATTAAACATCAGAAATACCCATTTTATATACACAATATTTCTATCGATGCAAAAAGCTAAATAAAATTTTAATCTTAAGTTCAATAACACCAATAATATTATGTGGTTATAGTGAATACACACGTTTCAAAATATGTGTTTGGAGAGTGTATCCACTGAATGGAATAAATAAAATAGATGTACGGTGGCTGTGTGGATACATATAAAAAAATTCAAAGAATCTGTGCATGACCAAGCAATAAACAGAGAATTCTGTTCGTTTAACATTAATTTAGATAAAAACACAATATTTGGCACACACTTATTATTGCTTATTAGAAAGATTGTTTTATGTTCGAAATTTTGATGAAACATAAAATGTAATTTCAAAGATGACAATTTGATTTAACTTTAACTATGGGAACATTATGCATTAATAAAACAAAAGTCGGCAAATTGGCTCACATTCATCTACCTTTCTCTCTGTGAATCGAGGGGAACATACCATTGAAAAATGTGTCATTATAATTACCATTCCATTAGTATGTTGCAGCACCTGGTAAAGAATATTAACCCAAAGGTTGTTTGTACAAATTCGCATGCTTTACTTCATAACTTGCATGAACTTTCGACGGCCCCAGCATGTGAAACTCATTACATAACTCGGGACTTTCGTGTGATTATTGACCTCGGCTTCGCCTCCGATCAACAAAATTCACACGAAATCTCGACTTTTCAACTTTTCATCACTAGTTATGTAAATAACTATTACCTACGTCATACATCATTTTACATAGGCCACAGCATACGTCATACACTATTTTATTCGCTGTCCAACATGGTAACATGTCAATTCATGTATATTTCCCCCCTTGTAATGACGTCTATTACATGTAGGGTTCTTTTGATATTTGTGTCCACATGTAATAGCATTGTGTCCACATGTAATAACATTGTGTCCTATCCGCAAAACTCATTACATACAACTAATGTCATTACCACCGTTTTCGGTTGAAACCGTCGAATGTACGAATGATGTGAGCAGATGTTCGAAAATATGACAGTCAACATGTGTACTTTCGTTTTGATCCATTCTTCAAACAAATTCGAGAAAAAATTAAATTTTAATCGTGTTGTTGTGGTTTTTTGTTTGATGATGAGTAAATATACATGTATTGACAACTTCTTTCCATATGGAACAGCGAATAAAATAGCATACGTTCCATGCTGTGAAAATTATTCATTGATTCTAGATCAATTTTGTGAACTCGGGAACTCACTCGTGAATTTTCGAGCAACTCGTTTCGGAAAATGTTTTTGACAAGGGTAGGGGTTGCATATCCGAGCCGAAGGCTCATATCACAAAATTGATCCCTCAAGTAATGAATTATTTTCCCAGCATAAGGCCACAGCAGGAAAAATTGATTTACTTTCAAAAATCTAGTAATGTTAACAGAAGATAAATTGGGCAAGCTAAAGTTGGAACGGCTTTGTTCTAAACATAGACTTTTGACCTTTTGTTTACTTCAATAGGGATCTATCATTTTTGAAATTTGTTTTAAAACTATTTTTAGAACGTAGTGCTATCGCGTTTACGACCATTCGAATTTCGAAAGATAATCGTAAAATTGATTACAGGAATAAATTTTGGCATAATAGGTCGAAAACTTTCGAAGTTACGTTTTTTTTTTTTTTTTGATGAAAATCAATTACATGATAGGCACACGGCCCGTATATGTCGCGTACATAAATCAAAGAAATATATTAAATCGTACAAGTTGTAACAATTAAATCAGAAAAAAACTATTTAATTAAAGTATGAATTTCTCTTTTCCTTGAAGAGGATATTCAACTAGATAAATCAAATGAATCAATTAAAGACACAGTTACAGTCGTAAGCGATGACCTACCAGGACACATGATAATCCAAAGATGTTAGGAATTGGCTAAGCAAGTATTCCTTTAGCCTTAGTTTGAAGGAGGTATAGTTGACGGTGCATCGAAAGGCTGCAGTTCGAAAAAATTGATCAAAAACGTGGTTTTTTGAAGGTTGGTGAAACCTTTCGACTTATATCTCTGCGAAATTAGCACATAAATAGCTCTTCAAGATTTTGAATAAAAGATAGGGACTTCAGAAAGTCTTTAAAATTAAATTAGCGAAAATCGGTTGAGTGGTTCGGGCTGTAGGATCCTTATCCTTAATGTGGGCCCAACTCAACGATATTTGGATGTTTTTCGTGAATATTATTCGGATCGTATTAAACCTTCCAAAAGAAAAAATTATTTTGTCCAATAAAAATAGTAAATGTCCAATAAAAACATTTTTTTCAATAAAAATATTAAATGTCCAATAAAAAAATAAATTCATTTTGTAAAAGAAAAATGTATTTCTTTATTGGACATGAAATATTTTTATTGGACAAAAATTATCTTTTATTGGACATTCATAATTTTTTTATTGGATGGTAAATAATAACCCATATTATTCTAACGATGAGGTTTTTTGTGCAGTGCAGACAAAAAGGAGGCGAACTTTTTAGTATATTCAAGTATGGGTCCGAGGCTTCTTCTCACTGATCAAGGTCAGTTCTAAGATCAGCTCTAGTAAAAAAAAAAAGAATTTTTTTAAAGTTTTTTTTTGATTTTTTTTTTACTTTTGGGTTTTTTTGGATATCTGGAAAAGTTTTTCACCGTTCCCTCGGACGGGGTTTTCAATCCAATTTTGAATTTAGACTCTTTAGATCACGTTCAATCAAAATAAAATATAAAAAGTTCCACCCTAGATCCCTATTAGACGAATTTCCACATATATTTAACGTCAAGATCTAGGACTTCAAAAGTGTGCTAGATCATGATCTTAAGAGCAGGGTTGCATTAGCGTCGCTAGTCATTAGCGTCGCTAGTAGTGATGCTTCTGTAGCGCCGCTAAAATCGAAAATGTCTCGCTAATAGCGACTAGCCCTCGCTAAAACTTAATTAGCGAATCATTTTCGCTAGTCGCTAATTGAATCGCTACCATTTTTTGTTAACTTACTGAACAACTTTCGGAAAACCAAGTGGAATGATACGTTTTATAGTATTTCTTCAGTGATCCAAACTAACTGAATTGCTAAATTATGTCTCTCAATGACAACCTAGAGTTTAAATACGAAGGTTGAGTGCAATAGAGTAATTTCAGAGCGTAATATACTTAACGTTTTCTCTCTCATTTCCATACAAATATACTTATGGCCACCAGCAAAAAGTACAATACTTAGGCAAATTATATGAAATGTTTACGTTTCACCACCAGCAACTTTACCGTACTTAGCTCTCTGAAATTATTCTTATGGCCATATTATAAATCTACTTTCAAAATTTTGTGAATGAAATATTTTTGTTGGCAAGTTACAAACGAATGTGCTCAAATAGTTATTTACGTCAAAAGGCATGCGTGATCTGCCGAGTGACGTATTAAATTTTTCATGCTGCCTACTGGGACGAAAAAATGAAAAATATAAGTCCAAGGGCCGAAAAGCTTGTCCCAATAGGCAGCATGAAAAAATATGCTCAATTCATCTACTCCGATAGTTGACTAGTTTCTGTTAAAGCAGCCTAGACATATACCAGAGCTGAAAAGTAACAATTCGTCTATTGAAAATGACATTTTTTACTTTTCGGATTCAGTATGAGGGATGAAAAACTCAATACGTCACTCGGCAAAGGATTTTCGGCCTACTGCCTTAACAGCGACGCTAATATTTTTGGAAATTTGCGTTAGCGTCACTAAAAAAAATCATTAGCGAGCGTAACCCCGCTTAAGAGTGAATTTGCGAATTCTCCGGCCCCGAATTACTCGATCCTTATAGGCTTATAGGAGAAATTCGTATAAAAAAACAGGTACAAGTACAAGTTTACTGAACTCAGAAGAGTCTCTGATTATTTATGAGAAATTTGAATCCTGTAGCCAACGCTTTAAGGCGTAATAATTTTCAACTTGACACGATAATGTATTGTACATTTTCTGGAGTGTTGTCTTCTTGGGGTTAAGAGGATATATAAAGGTAAGACTTTTCTCGAAGACAAATTCGCATTTTTTGTGACAGAAGAACAGATAAACCATTTTTCTTGTGATCAAGCCTTTTTAGTTTTCACATTACAACCATTCAAAGAAGAAAGTGACTGAAAATTTCGTGTGTCAGCACTAAGAATTCAATAGCGATTTCCCCCTGTCATACACCGACCATTGCGTTTAAATCAATGAAATTAAAAAATGATCATCTTCCTCCAGATATTTCCCAAACCATTTGTCGTTACTTGCATTTTATGCACAAAACTGCTTTTATGTAGAACATAATTTTAATTGCTTGAAGCAGAATCTACGAATCCCCCATGAACACAGCTAAACAGGTTTTTCGTTAAGGTCATTCTTGAAATTAAGTGCAAAAATATTTAATTTATTAAAAGCATCCGCAAGACTATACATGATAAACGACACTAACATCATTTTCTCAAAGAAATGGAATTTATATTTGATTGAAGATGTTAGGGTACTGGTATCTGTGGGTAAATTCTAGCCTCATTACCAAGCTAGACTAATCTTAAATTAAAAATGAGTTACAGGATAATCGTGAACATGACGGCTCTTCGATCAAGAGAAGAAAGAATACGAAGAGTACAGGATGTAAATTCAAATTTAACATTTAACCGACGACAATCGGAGTTCTTCATTTTGAGTGGATAATTCGAAACGGCGGATGTAATTCAAATTATGCTAAAATCTGAACCACTTATCTAATAGTGAAACATCGTACGGGTGCACGAAGACGCATTCTGCTATGAAATTAATTAACATTTGTATGATGAACACTGATAGATTTTTGTTGAAAAATAAGAAGTTGCTAATTTGCTAAGTTTTTTTTAGTATGACACGACAATTACACCAACAATTAAAACCGAAATTAAATCATGACATTAAATAATAAATTATCAGAGAAATACAAAGATTTGATTGAAACTCTTATCTTATTTGGTGTTTTCCCTACATTTTAAATAGAAACATTACGTAAATTGTGAGTGAGTCGATCCGACATTTACCATGAGTTATTGATCTCATGCACGTGAATGCGACAGACATGAACGCCATCAAAAAAATGTCGAAAGCGGTTGAAATAAAACAATGTTCCCGAAATGAGCAAGATTTTAGACACTTTAACAAACGCGGGCAAAATTTCATATGGCATCTAAATGCAAAAATATGTCTTTAACATCACAGAAATTCAATTCGCCAAAATTCCAATCTGAGTTATAACCATTTAACCGAAGTCCAATTAACGCGCTTAATACGACCCTATGTCAAAGCATACGAAATTTCATGATGAAGTGCATATTTTACAGGTATGGACTATGCCTATTTCATGAAATGAGCTATACTTTGACAGAAGCCGATGTCGCACTAAGGGGCTGTCCATAAATAACGTCCAGAAAAAAACTCGCTATTTTTGACCCACCCCCTCTTCAAGTGTGTCTGAAATCTCATACCCCCCCATTCGAAAAAATTAAAAAAAAAATTTTTTGGTACGTCGTTGGACAATAGTGTGAAAACCGATGAAAACATAACTGGGCCTCTGTTTTCAACTGGTGAGAACCATTCTGTCACTTTTATCTCGTATCTTCCTTCGCACGTGAAAATTTATCTGGCGTGAGCTAGAGCAGCGGGGATAATTGGTGAGGAAACATCGCACTCATGAGTTGAAAATACTGGACGTCCAAGAATGAACTGATCGCCTTAGCTTGCTTCGACTCGTTGGTCCACTGGTGGGTAGCGACACCATGGTTTCCTGGGATGGGTGTACATGTACATCCCTACCGAAGTGGTCTGGTTAAGAGCCTTACCGCGAAAGCCCTCACCCAGGGTAAATTCGGTACCGCGGGGCTGGGGGCCCCCGGGTGTAGTGTGTCATACGAGATGGCCGCATCCGGTCTAGTTCTTGGTTAAGGTGCCTAGTAGCGCTGCAACGCGGGGGCTGTGGTAGATAATGAGCTGCATCAGAACCGTTTGCGCTTTGAAATGGGTGACTGCACCCCTAGTCCTTCCTGGGCAACCAGGTTGGCGAAAATACAGTAGGAAGATGATAGTATTCCGGGCCTTACCTAGGTCTCGGAGGTTGCACCGGCCTGCCGTTTATAGGGAGAGTCACTTCGGGGACTCGCGTTAATTGGGCGTATCTCAATTCCACGCATATGGGAGCCGTGCGGTTAGAGCTTATGCTAGGTACGCACGTTAATATGCAATGACTTCAATGTATCTGAGAAGCTTTGAAGATTCTTTTACATAATTTCGAAACAGGTCACAGCTGCCAACGGTTTGATATGTTTTTAGCGACTTTTCGAAATGGTAAACCGACTGAATACCTTGCTGTATGCTGTATAAAGGTCAAGAGTTTTGAAGATCATCATGTGTTTAATGAATTTGGACAGAGGTTTGTGAAAGTTAAGATTCGCAGGAAAGCAGACGGCATGTAAAAAGACATCAGGGTCAATAACGCGTGGATTAGGTAGTACTAAACTCCTTTGACTTAGCAACAAGTTTTTTTTCAAATACGTCTTAGAGCAAAATGTTCGTTTGAACTAACAACTTTGACTTTGGACTCCATTAAATACGCACGCACGCTTTTTAGTGGGTTGGAGGTTTGACGAAAGCGTACGCTCAATATATTTTGATTTGAATGTTCATACATTTTTACGTACGAGGGGGGTCTAAAAATCGTCAGTTTTAGCGTAGGTACTTTATGGATGGACCCAAAAGGACTAGCACGTCCCTTCCCTGTATATTACTTTCACATTATTTTCATTTTAAATATTTTTGTTCTTGGCTTGACAGAAATTGAAATTTGTATCGTTCGATAGCACGCAATTCTAGACTAAAAATGTTTTTTGTTGAAATGTTTACTTTCAATGTAATAAAATGTTTCTATTCAAAATTTATGAAAATGACATTTGGGCTTTGGTAACCATTCGTCAGCAGCACAGAAAATAAAAGGGGATGACAACGACAACCACACCTTAAATAATATTATGTTGACTGTAAAGACCGAATGCAAAGAGCTACAGCGGAAACATTAAATTATTTATCAAAAATCGTACAATAACAAAATCTTTAGAAATTTTTTTTTGAATAACATGAATTCAGACAATGCGTCGATTCGACAGTATACGGCGCGGCGTACGTAATTGACTAACATTCAATTCATTGAACGGCCGTGATCGAACGCTAATCTTATTTGTACAAATCATCTACAAGATGATAGCCATTTATATGTCATAAGACCTTATTTTCGATTTTATTGATTTTTTTTCAGAAAGCATCGAACATATTCAATAATTTGATTCGTTTCAAAAATATCATTTTGATATCAGGTTATGTAAATTCGTAATTTTGTAACTTCGTTTAAGTAAACATTTTTTTTTGAGTCTGAAGTGGTTTAGCTAAAACAGAAAAATATGTGGGCAATGACCTTGAACATTTTTAGTTTCAATGAAGTGATATGTTAGTTCTAATTTTCCTTTGCATCTGCTTACAACCAGGAATGTTTATAACAAATGACTTGGATTAAAATTGAATAATATTGTTCACCCTTTTGCCGTCCATAAAAGGTTGTTCTTCAATTATGACAGAATACTCGTGATAAAATTAGATGCGTCACGGTTTTCGTGCCGTTGTTTATCATTTTTATCACTCATAACTGCCAGGGTTGTATTCACAATTCCAAGCTATTGAAATACTCATTAGCGTACGATTGGTTAAAATTCACGTTCGTTGATATTTCGTAAGAGCTATGAGATACAGAAAATAGACGACGTCCACTTTTCGTAGTATTGTTGGCTTTAATATTAAGCGTCATATCGCGAAATCTTCGCACAGGTGTGGGTCAGGGTTGATGTCAGGGTTTTAGACGATTTCGATAACATACCCAGATAACAATTGACCCCACGAAATGTACATAAAGGGCCATCGGAAGATGTGCTGATCCCATTTGATGTGCTCCAGTTCCAGGACATTTAATGTATATTAAAAAGTCCTCTTGCCGTTACATCTTTTCTTTGGAACGAGAAGTGCACTTAATGTACATCAAACGTACATGAAATCTGAACTCATTTAATTTTAACATTAAATGTACGCTGAAGTGTGGTACATGTATGTGCATCTAATGTACTTTTAAAACACCTTGAGTACACAATTAATGTACCTATAATGTATTTTTTAGTATGAATTACTAGCACATTTAATGTACATCTAATGTTATACAAGAAAAGAAAGGAAAATTTCATTTTGTTTACTTTTCCATTTCGGTTTTTCTTATTATGATGATCGCTACGTCCTCCATCTACATTTTTTTATGCCAAGCTCTCATTTTTTTTTAGAAAAATTTCTTTTATTTGCGGGGCTTGAACCCAAGACGCTCGGGATTATGATATGAGTCGACTGCTTTACCAACTGTGCCACCGGATACTTATGTGTTGGTGTGTTAAATTTTGTATAAAGTGTTAAATTATAGAAAGTACATCACAAGCACATTTTTGGTACATTAAATGTGATAGGAATAGTGTACACCTTATCACGCACATAAAATGTGCGAAAAATGTACTTGTGATCTAGTGCAATAATTTTATTGACATCAAAAAATGTACTACATCACAAGCACATTTTTGGTACATTAAATGTGATAGGAATAGTGTTCACCTTATCACGGATATAAAATGTGCGAAAAATATACTTGTGATCTAGTGCAATAATTTCGTGTTTTAATAGCACAAAAAATGTGCTTTTTATTTACATCGAAAAATGTACTACATCACAAGCACATTTTTGGTACATTAAATGTGATAGAAATAATGTACACCTTATCAAGCACATAAAATGTGCGAAAAATGTACTTGTGAATTCGTGCAATAATTTCGAGCTTTAATGGCACAGAAAATGTGCTTTTTATTTACATCGGAATATGTACCACTTTACAGGCACATTTTTTGTACATTTTATGTACATATTCTCAACAACATTGGATTTTGCACATTTAATGTACATTCATTGAGCAACCACATTAAAAAGTCTGATCTGTGTTATCTGGGATAACAACATTTCGATAGCATGCCAACAATGGAAAGTCTCCCTTAATTATCGCAAAGCTTTCGTCAGATCCGTTCAGAAGTGAATGAGTTTGTGTCAGCTTAATTCTGCTTTTTCTTATACAAATATCTCTATTTAATTACATTTAGAGGGGAATTAACATTTATGAGATATTTTAACAGCGAAAATGTTCGAGAAATGTTCCAAAAATGGGGGGAGGGGTCAGAATCAAAAAACCTTTGTATTATGGAGGTCCATAATTTCGCTAAATATCATTTGTTTCCATTGCGTCTCACACGAGTTATAGACGAAAAACCACTTTTCCCACCCCCTGACACGCATACCCTTCATTGTCACTTTCTTCGAATTGAAGGTGAATTTCACAAAACTGATATGGGGGTCTCCTCCACACAGTTCAATGAATCGAATAAGCCATAAATCGTCTAAAACCCTGACATCATGTGCCAAACCTGTACTATTTTGGTCGAAGTTTTCGCGATATCGCTCTTAAATCAGCTATGTTTTGAAACCCATTGAGACTCAAAGATCCTCTTTCACAAATTGCCACAAGTTCTTTCTGTAAATCATTTTACTCTTCTCATTTCCGTCTCGAACGTCGATGAAACACTGAGTTCCAAATTTTTCTATTCTTTTTGCATGTTACTTGAAAATCATTCCTTGATCTTGTCGGATATATATGAATCTTACCCTTGCATACGTCACACAGTAGGGAAAACCGCTATCTTTGTGTTCATAGATCTAGTACTGTTAAAACATTTTTGAGATAAGTCCTCTGATATCGCTAAAATTACTTCAAACTAACTAAAGATTATTGAAAAATTTAAGAAAAAGTTTGACTTTTTGAAAAGTCAATAATTCCACTAGATGTCAAATTTCAGATTTCAGATAGATGTCAAAAACTATATGAAAATTACCATAAAATTGTACTAAATCACCTTTTCACCTCTTTCTGGAGTCATTGTCACTTGTTCGCCTATGTAAATGTGATATTTAGTGAGTTAAAGAGCAGTAGAAATGTATGAAGAGTTAAAGT
>WJQU01002750.1:0-49360 GCA_029228625.1 Pseudolycoriella hygida
TTTCCGAAAGCACAAAATTGACCCCCCCCCCCAAATAGAGAAAAATGTTCTCCTCAATTTGCTCTACAACATAGCAGAAAACCATTTTTTGGGCTAGGGCCGACCGTAGTATTGACATAGCACCCTAAAGAGAGGCCTCGGACACACACTTCCATAGACAAAAATGTTTCCCTCAATTTGCTCTGCAATCGGAAAAGATTACTCGACTTATGTACAAAAAACACGTAGGGCCCTAACAGACATTCGTTTCTAGTGCCCTTGCTAAGCCCAAGGACTCAAATCCAAAAACGTTTCTTCCATGAATTATCGGCCATGTCCAAATCTTTCAACCAAAAAATAATTTATTAAAATCGGAAAAGATTTACTCGAGTTATGTACAAAAGACCAAAAACCACTTAAACTGCCCTAGCTCATTGGCCCTTGGGCCGACAGTGCCCAGTTTCAATACCAAGAAAGATTGTTTGATTACCTTTCAGGGAAAAAAAAGTTTTCGAAAATCGGTTGAGTTTTACTCGAGTTATCGTGTTGACGGACGTACGGACATTTTTTTTATTGTTGACTATGATCGATGCTCCCCCCTATTCTCGGGTCGAAATTCGACTGGTTACAAACGTCGTGGTAAACGCAACAGACCCCTTTTCGAAGCACTACGTTCTTCGTACGGGTCTAAAAATATAAAATGTTGATGCTCCCGGCTCATTATTATATTTAGTAATGACACAAGGTAAGCTATTCGTAAGGCAACAATTTTGTATAGTAGTAAGAGTTGAGTATATTACATGACTTAGAGGTTTCTGACATAAGGGAAAGGTCTTTTCAGTAAAAGAGAATATCAGATGGCTTGCAAAAAGTTACCATTTTGGTAAATCAAGTGTAGAAGAGGTCGTTGTTACAGTCATTTTAGCAATATTAAGCATAATATTGCTGAGATCCAAATCGATTCCATCAGTCACAGTTGCAATGCTAATTTTCATTCGTATCGTTTTTGTGTGACCTTCACAATTATCAACTACTTATGCAATTTACTGAATTCGTATTGTTTGCATCACATGGAAATGCATCATGTTTACATTCATTCAAATTTAATTGCACAATACCATCTGTGTTGTATGTACTTACGATGCAACAATAATTACTTCTAACTTTGGTATATCAAAAGAATAGAGCATGGAAAAAAAGTGACATTATTTTGTGTATTTAGAGTTTAAGATTTTGGAACATTATTGTTCAAATACATGAGTCCTCAGAAGCTGCCTTAGTCTACGAAATAGTAGATTACAACACGGTTTGAATATTCTTATTTTGACGAATGAGGAGTTTGCATCCCAAGCCGAAGGCGCGAAATGCTTTTACTTGAGTCAAAATAACAATTTCCACACCATTTTGTACGTTATTTTACTTATACCGTGTCAAGTGAAATGAATTATAACTCAACTGTCAGGGAGGGATCCTGTGTCAAATAAGATCTCTCAATGATGGCTTTAAAGACATCATTTGTGACGGGGATCAAAAATGTATGGAATTTGACATTTTTTCACATAGAACACAGCGCTATTTTTGTACACATTAAAATAAATTCAACAGGGTAGTTTTAGTTTTCCTAACGCATGCTAAGAGACGTTTTTAGCGAATGAGAGGTCTCCAGCACGAGCCGAAGAAGAGTTCTGGAATCGAATTCGCTAAAAACGCCTTTCGGCATAAGTTAAACGAAGCGTTTTTCCTAAACGGCGCATGAGAAATACGCGACGAAGTCGCGTTAATTCGGCACTAGTTAGGAAAAAAGGAATTCTCTGTATACTTAGTGCAAAAATTGTTGTCACGGATGCATTGCTTCCGTGCGCAAATGATGATAGCTTCGTTCGCTAAGTAAGGAGAATTCACTCGCGTTGTCTTTAACGATAAGAAGACGTTTTCCATTTGATCCAAATAATGGCCGAAGCATTCAATAAATACGGAAGTTCAAATAAATACAGACGACAAACAATCGCTAAAAATACACAATTTTATCTTTTCATTGAGTTATTAAAATTAAATTTTTTTCATTACTCTTTGTTTTTTTTATTGCTTGAAGTATAATTATTTTGTGCGCTGAAATCGCAACCTTTTTTCAATCTTTATTAACAAGCACATGCATGAGAAGCGGTTATTGAATCTACTGACATGTCTTATCAAGAGTAATTTGTTTGCGGTCGTTATTTTAGATACGATGCAGTTAGTAAAGGTCACTTGAGGAATACTGAAAAAAGTTATTTTAGAGAGGATATTTGTATCTTGAAAATACTTGGTTCTGTCAAAATAATGAGGAAATTAAAATTAATTTTCTGAAACGTAGAAAATTAGGTTCAATTGGCTCAGTGAAACTATTCTAAAGTTTTAAATTTTGCATGAAAGAATAATGGAATTATGTTTCGAACCGGTGGAGAATTCAGTTAAAATCTTTCTACGGAGGCGCTCTAATTATCCTTACGCCTACCTACGTAATAAAAACTTATGTTATTTTACTACACTGAAGAAAAGTTGTTACCGAAGATAGCTAGGGATCAACCCATATAGCCAATTTATCACACAGCCTTATACACAGGTGTGTATATTATTTTGATCCATACACAGGTGTTAGCGGCACATTCGGCCTGTAGGGTCCATAGTGTGGATCCAACTCGCGCTACGCAACCACACACGGCAGTCGAGGGTTTTCATGAGTGTATCTTTATTGACAAGTTTTTTTTTCAATGCTGTAGAGAAAATTTTCGCATTTTTGCCTATAGAAGTATGGGCCACAAGTCAGTCCTTTGCAAAAAAATTTTTTTGGTTTTATGCACCTTAAGAAAAATGAAGGGAAAAATTTTCCTCAAGGAAGCAAGGAAACCTTTTTTGAAATTTCTGTTTATTTTTTGTGAATATTTTTTTGTTATTTATACTGTTGCTTAGGATGGATTCTTCAATATTGCCTTTTGAGCTCTAGAGCCTAATCGTAGTTGACTTGTCTGAAGACAAAAATCACAATCATAAAATTCAAAAGCAACTTCCTAATAATAATTTTTCGAACCATTAGTCATTGCAGCGCAGGTGTGATAAAACCATCGCAGCTGAGAATTTTTTTTTCAGTGTACAAGAGATACATTGTATTTTTGTATTTGCATTTCTTAAATTGCATTTTATATGCATATGCATACATCTACCTTACGAGTTATTTCCATAAGTTCTTAAAATACGAACGATGAGAGACATATTTTAAATTTGATGATCGTGCTTAATTCCATTCCGATTTTTATTAATTTGTTTTTGCATAGAGAAATTTCCTGATTTGCGAATTGAAATTTCATTGCTCTCCTTTCAAAAAAGCGAGTTCGATGAACCGCTATACTTGTTCATCAATTCAGTTCAAATCATTATTTTGATTAATTTTTAAGGTCTTGGTATAATATTGAAACGATGTTGAGGCGGCTTTCTTGAGATCCATCGTTGCAGATTTTTGCTTTATACCATGTCAAGCCAACATTTTTTTATCGAGTGTTCATAACACATAAGAAATGTTTCGGAAGAGTTTTTGAAGCGTGATTTGAGTAATCAATTACAAGAATATTTGAAATCATGTGAACATGTTGAATGTGAGAGATTAAACATAATTTTGGATGTAAGAGATTCAACAACATTTTGGATGTAAGAGGTTGGATCTAGCAGTTTAAATAAAAAAACAAACTTGAACGTTGACGAAGGAGTGTATTTAAGTCCATACATAACACTTGGAACGATTGCTCATTATTATGTGTTGTGCTGATTTACACATAGTCCTAACGTATTCAGCGTATGGATATAATTTGTCTCAAAATTGTACATAAAAATATAATAGGCCGATCACTAATTCCAAAAAAAAAAACAATAAGGAATTTCGCCTCGAAGGGGCGCGTTAAATAGTAAAGTCAAAAAGCTAGAGCAGACAACCAATTCAAAGCACTAACCGTCAAATTGAAGAATTCACAAATATCGCCCTCAAATTTGGAAATCGGGTAATGGTAGTATATATGATCCATTGTTTGATTCGGATTTCCACAATTGCAGCTGGGAATACCAATGGGAGCAATACAAAAGATTTAGTAATATGCTTAAAGCTAGTGTGTTTATGTTTATATATTACAGCCATCCCTCAGTGGTTGCGTACTAACCGTCCTCCAAAACTGGCAGGCAATTCTTCATTGCGATTAACGTCTAGTCCAAAGTTTACCCGAACCTAACATTTTGTGTAATTGCTAGTGTCCTTGGTGGATGCAGCGATGTGCACACCGAATAATTCCTACACAAGTGATATGCTGCATATTCAGGATCCTTCTACAGATGTATATTATACTTTCGTATTGTATAATATATTAGTTGTGGGCTCTACAATTATTCAACATGTCCTTCATTCTGTATAATGTGCATACATGTTGCATAGTATACAACTAATATATTATATATCACACAAGTATATACGACTGTGATCTAAGACAAAAAAAAAGATAAACCCGAAAAGAATAGCTTTCTTTATTGAATTTCTAGAATCTTTTTGATAAATCCATTACATAATTCCTTACTATTTACTTTCCTGAACGCAACTTCTCATTACCAAAATGTTAGTTGCACCAGACAGAAGCGGCTGATGCTTTTTGAAATCTGCATCTGGAATTGGAGGATATAATTTCTAAAAAAGGTATTTATCCGTAAGATAAAATTATCTGTATGCCCCGCTGTTGTTAAGGTGGCTCGAATTTTCTTTTTAAATGTTGATATTTTCATCTCCAAATAATAACGAAAAAGGTTTTATTTTTATGATTGTAAGTCAAAAGAATAATCATACAATTTCAAGTCATAATGTTGGAGCATTTTTTGCAGTTCAAATCATTATTTTGCGATTATAATTTTGTTTGTTTAAGTTCTTATAAGAGTATGCTTTAAGTAATAAAACACCTGACTTTAGATTTTGTGAGCTTAACATTTTATATTCATTTTACAAGGTCATCGTCATCACAAGTGATGATCGATTTGATTCAAACATATTTGTCAGTACTTCAAAACATAAGCTCAGACCCGCACGGCCCCGGTAAAAGTCTCAACGTTTCAAACTCCGTCTCACTCACTCACTTAATAGTCGACGGAAATAATTTTTTTTGCAGATTCTTCATCTCTGCAGCATATTTTTTTTATTAAAGTTAGCCGCCCTACCGGAATAGAGCACGCACGGGGGCCACCGTTTGCGCCCATTGTACTGGCTATGGGGTTAAGTTAGACATTTACTGTCGTAATAAACTATCTATTTAGATCGGGATATCCTCAGGTTGCAAACATCTGTTTTCTCAGGCTTTGCCTGAGTGTGTTTTTGTCAACATCTATTTTCACCTATTTAGTGATGAAAGTCACAGTGAAATTGTACGAAAGAAATCAAAACTAGATAGTGCAAAATGAAAGAATAATCACAGAATCACACATAAAAAACAAGAAAAATACTTTGAGAGAGCGTCGCAAAAACACGTCCGCTCTCCACCAATTATTGCTTTAACTCTGCAGCATAACCGACGCTTCCCCCGGTGTTGTCTGGGGTGGAAGTTCGGATTGTTACAAACGTAAACATATAAGCCCCGCATAATTCGTACGGACTTAAAAACACTTCAATTTGGCATTTAAGTAAAAATTAAAAAGTTGATTACAAATAATGTTGATTTTAAGACGCATTTTTAACCGGAGATACTGGTCTATAATGAGAATGGATGAAGAACGTCACCTTCGAATGGAAAATAAAAAAGTTTCTCAAAAGGGTTTCATAGAAAGTTCGAAACAACAGATCGTGTTATTTGTTTTATGCTAGCTGCAAGTTAAGTGTGAAAGCGTGGAAAGCGTAGTTGTTAAAGTACACTTTCATTCGCACAGACAGGTGATGAACAGAGCAGCTCTAAAGCTTATTTTCACATGCTTCAAATGAAGACTTAATCCCGAACATTGATAGTAGTTATGGTTACTCTGCATAATGATGCCACAATTCTCTCACGATGACACTCAGTGGCCACTGACATCGATAAAGGTGATAGTTTACGGATGAAAGGAATGTTCATCCATTAAATAGTTATTTGAATTACAAAGACGGAAAGTGGTGATTTTGCATGTGTCTCTGTACCGAGAAGCTGATTGTAACATCGTCTTCGACTCGGCACATATTCACACTCATGTTACAATCAGTTTCGAGGTATATAAATACAGAAACACCTGGGAATTTCGAAGTGTACGTTCAAATGATTCACTGCACGCATTTTTAAAGGCAGATATTGAAATAATCCTCTTAATATTAGGTGCCAATTTATACGTTGAAACTCCGATAACAAAGACTGAGTTCTGTTGAATGTTGCTACCAAAGCCATCAGCAAATAATGCCATTAAGAGTAGAAGATAGGGAGTCGAACAGATAGTAAGCCTCTTTGGTGAGAATCGTTTTATACATCGAAACGCATTAATGTTATCGGAAGTAGATTCGTAACGGCTCAGACCACAGACAAAACGGACAAACATACTTGAACACTGCCTTTTGCGCTTTGCAACAGGGAACTTACCAACAATAGTCTACTTTAGATAGTTCGCATGTGGCCGACCACAAGAAGCGAAGTCCTGCAAAAACCTTAGACGCCACAAATCGGCCATGCGAGCAACACTTCATCATGCTACCAATCAGTTTCCCGACGGAAGGAAATGTATAACACATGATGATGGATCAGAGAGGTCAGAGAGGTCGAGCGCAAGAGAGCGCAATATAATGAACGTCTGCAATGAAAGAAAAATAAATAATTTTCAAGTTAATTTACTTCGAATTTGTCATTCGGAACCTTCGGAACTTCTAAATCAAGCTTTTTCAAATGAACGCTATGAAAAACATCAAAGTTGTACACATGAATTTTTGTATGCATGACCAATTTTCATCACAAATTACGTGGTCTCGAACACAAAATTGTAAAATATAATGTAATTAAATGTTACCTGTTCTCTGTAATAAACTTTTGACTTCCGCAACATATAGGTCGCATGTATGCAAATGTCGTAATTGTACAATTTAACACACTCTTTATCAAAGCTTTGTAATCGATAAACATTCAAACATCGTCTCGTTACATAAACTAACAATAACACCGAACTTGACCCTGGACGAGTCAATTGCAATTAAATGTTTGTCGATTTCTTCATAATGAAGGTGTATCTCAATCATTTTTGTTAATTCAGTTTGAAATTCATACAGTTTTTGAATATTGTATGAGTTTTGGCAGCAACAATGTCTGATTATGGATAAAATGAGAAACATCTTTAAATCACTTTCTTCATTTTTGTCGCAGAGGCGGTTGTCGAGAAATTGACCTATGCAACGCAGCTTTACCGATTGTAGTTAGCATTGCAATGCAAAAATTGATTACTGAAAATAACACATATTATTCAAGGACAACAACCAGCTATGTGTGAGGCTGCAGATTGAGAACTATGAGAACAGACTCAATCATTGATGTGTTTCTTCTACCTTCATTCTTCGTTTTCACATCTACAATCACTAATTTGAGTTGTCAACACTGAAAATTTTTTGGAACCGTACGAAGTTACAAAGGTCCTATACGTTTACTACAAACAATTTTATTGTAAAGTGGGGTGAATCGAGCTAGGACGTGGGGGGGATACATTTATTATCGTCTAGAGATAACGAATTAGCAAAAAAAATGTCCAACCATATACGAAAGCAGATAATTTTTCGTCTTTATTTGTTTAACTATACAATGGAGATTTACTATCAAAGGCAAAGTTGTAGAGAATAAAATTTTAGAGAACATGTGTTTCAGGATTTTAAGGAAAAATGGCTCAATCCTGGAATATTACCACTTCTAGAATTGGGTGGGATGACACATATCTCCAAAACTATGGAAGTTAGAAATTTGCTTCCAAAGGCAAAGAGGTGGACAATAAAATTTTAGAGAACATGTGTTTCAGGATTTTAAAGAAAAATGGCCCAATTCTGGTATAATATCTGGCATGATATCAAAGAAGAGCCTTGATAATGCTTGAGTAGCAAGTGAAACCGGTAATCGTTTAAAAATTAAAATTTGTTTGGCATAATTTAAAAGAAAAAAAGTTGTTTTCTTTCGACTCGTGAAGTAGGAGTTGTTGGTAAAATTTAAGATTAGCAATTCACAATGGTATATACACACTTACCAATTTATTTGAATTTCTGTGGACATTAAATCTTTTCCTCATTTAAAAAAATTTCCAGTACGTATTTTGATGTTAATACATATAATTTCATGGGAAATTTCTATTCTGATACATGCCGACCGCCTGGGTCTATGGGTAGTTCCTGGATGCAGTTCCGAGTGTTCTCTACGTTACATTTCCCAATGGAAAAATGTATGAATTTTATGATATTACGACCGCGATGCTTTAATGTAAGATGCAACAAAACATCATGTATGCTGTAAACAAACTTTCTGTAGGGTGATGAAAGAGACAAATTTTACATTACACTTGCACTGAACGTTAAACTTCAGAAGACAGCAATATTTCTTCCTTAATGTACGCACTCAATTTATCTCCACATCTCGTATGTTTCGCTGAATATTCTTAACCATGCATTTTTCTCATTACACTTTGTAACTGAAAACTCATATATCCATAATTTCAGGAAAGCAACGTACAGTGTCAATAACAACGGATTAGTTGTGGACACGAAAAACGAGAAATCTTCTGCCAAAGAAAGCGAACATACAGAAGAGTTCAAGGAAGTCAGCACATTTCGAACTGTTTTACCACAGGTAAATATACAAGTTCAAACAATTTCTTTATGTTAGGAAAAATTACTTTATGCAACTGAGTCTGAGACACAAAGCAGAGATTTAGACGCCTCTGTTGCAGTAAAACATTGTATGCAAATCATGACTGGAGTCGTAATTAGCGTCTACTTCCTGACAAAATACTTTGCCCTCGGTTACGTTAATAACTATTCTTCCCTTGGGGTCGAGTGACATGTGACTCAATAAATCTAACTGTTTTTTCTTTTCGAAGATTTTGGCGAGTTCGGCTAAAAATTTGTTACTGCTCGATCTGGGGTTAGCTGTTGCCTTTCCAACAATCGTTATACCAGCATTACGTGGATTACAAAATGAAAAAAATCCAGACGAATTCTTGCAATTTTCGGCTGTTCAGGCATCGTGGTATGGTAAGTGTTTCAAAAGTAAATTCGATTGTGAAAAAAGTTTTATATTGTGATTGGTGACTGCAGGAAGCATGGGATTCATTTTCCAACCGCTTGGAAGTGTCTTTTCTGGTTTAGTCTCAGAGCCGCTAGGTCGGAAGAAGGCTATGATTTTGGTCAATATTCCTCACATCATCGCGTGGACTATGCTATATTTTACGTCATCGCTGGAAGAAATTTACATTGCAGCCGTCTTACTCGGATTGGGGGTTGGATTTATGGAAGCTCCAATTATAACATACGTGGGAGAGATCAGGTAACATTTTCAAGTAAACAAACGTTATGTTCACTTACAACTTGAACATAGCCAAGCGTCTATAAGAGGCATTTTGACTTCATGTGCTGGAATCGCTGCGATGCTGGGTTTGTTTACCGTTTTTCTTCTCGGAAGTATAATGACTTGGCGAGAAGTGGCTCTCATTTGTCTTTCCGTCCCGCTAACAACTGTGATAGCAATATGCTTTGTAACTCAATTGAACCAAATTTAGTTATTTTCAAAATGATACGAAAAATTGTATTTAGGTTCCTGAAACTCCGATGTGGCTGTTATCGAAGAATAGGCCAGACGATGCATTAAAATCATTGCAATGGCTGAGAGGATGGGTACCCGCTAAGAATGTGGAAAAAGAATTTGCCGAAATGCAACGATACAATGTTTACTCGAGCTCGTGCGGATCGTGCCAGAAATCCAAATCCGTATGCGAACATCCAGCGCCTACATTTCTGCAAAAACTAAAAGAACTCCTCCGCAAGAGAAATTTGAAACCTTTCGTGTTGGCATTAATGTGCTTTGCAATTTCGCAATTTTTTGGAATAAGTTAGTTTTGAATGCAATATTCATTCGATTGTAATATGCAAAATGAGAAAAGTGAAATTTTCTGTTTAGCTCCGATTCGTCCATACATGGTCCAAATTTTTACAATTTATGGACTACCAATAGATGCAAATTGGGCTACTGTAAGTACATGGTTTTTCAGTCGTTTCGCAAACCGAGCAAATAAAACCAAAGAATTTCCTTTCACAGACAATAATAGCTCTTTTAGGAATGCTAGCAAACGTTGTCTGCACTTGCATCATTAAAGTAACAGGAAAACGAAAATTGTGGATGGTATCCATGACAGGTGCTTCCCTTAGCTGTTTGGCATTAGGTGAGTTGAAAGAATTCCATTTTCTACTCAACTGAAAATTAGTTTATTAGGGTATGCAATTAAACTGACAGCTTCGAAAAAGATTTTAATGCACTTAATCCGCCAAAAAAACCTCTACCTTTTATCTATCTTCCAGCGTTTTTAGTACACTGCTGTATCTCGGCAGGGTAGCTAAAACAAAATTTTATTTTTAAAAGGACTCAAAGGACAAATTGAAGACATAATATTAGGCAGGCCAAGATATTTTTCGGTGACTATGACTACATAAATGTAACACCACCGTTTGACGTTCTAAAAAAAAATCGATGTCCTAAAAAAATTTGGATGTTCTAGAAAAGTAGAAGTACGTGTTCTCCGTTTTGCCTCCGTTTACATGTCAGTTGACAGTTTTTCATTGTTTTACTGTCAACTGCCATGTAAACGAAGGCTAAACAGATGACGTCTCAAGAGTCAAGAAGAAGAGAGTATATTTTGTTTACCGATATTTCGAGTTTGAGCTATATGATATGCTGTAGATTTTACATGGAAGAACGTGAAAAGTAAAATCACAACCTATATCTTCACTGACATCGCCTTTTCTCCATTTTCTTTATTCCAAATCCATATCCCTAAAAAGGACCAAAATTAAAAAAACAAATTTACACAAAAAATTTTGTTTTGTACTTGGGCTGTTCTTAGAACCGACCAACGGACCGATCTGGAGCACTTAGGAGAGCCCATTGACCCATACTTTCATGGACAAAAAAGTTCGCCTCTTTTTCTCTGCAACACTGCACAAAAACCCTTATCATTGAAGGAATATTTACGAAAAATCACCAAATACCGTATGTGGTCGCGTAGTGTTAGTTTGACCCACACTGAGGACTCTCCAGCCCGAACCACTCAACAGATTTTAACTAATTTTATTTTCGTTACTTTCTCATGTCCATATATTTCATTTAAAACCTTCAAGAGCGATTTCCGTTCTAAATTCCACCAAGCTTTAAAAACCACGTTCTTGACCACTTTTTCGAATGTATTAGACCGATTTTGCCCAAACTCGATTCCGTTATTATTTCTACAAGTCGAATAAGATTTACATGATTTTGGTTGATTGATTGATTGATATTAATTTTATTGTCTACTTTTTTCAAGCCGACATGGAAAAAGAGTAGTTATGACTGCTGTCATAACCCTCCTTAAAAAACCATGAAAACGTTACAAATCATACAACTTAAAGTAGTATATCTAACACAATCACAGCATAGTAAAAATACAAAGAAAAACACAAAATTCAAATATTCAAATACATAAAGTAAAAAAATCAAAATATAGCGTGAGCATGTCAAAATATTGCATGAATTCAACAATCGAATTCGAGTCAATAGAAAAAAAATAAAACTTTGAGCTAAAATTGTAAATAAAAAAAAGAAGCAAAACCATATGTCAGAAAAATAAATAAATGAAAATTTAGCAAAATGCGTCGTCGTAAAAAATAAAATAAATAAATGAGAGTTAAGCAAAAAGCGTCGTCGCAAGAAATAAAATAATGAAAATTAAGCAAAAAGCGTCGTCGCAAGTTTGTAGGGCATTTCTAAACTTTTCGAACAAAAAAACATTAATAAAAATCGAATAAGATTTGCGCGAATTATGTATACAAAAGACGTACTTCGTACGTGTCCAGAAATCTGAAAAAGTGTGTGCATTACCATACCGTTTACATCACTAGTTTAAAATGGTATAAAAATGTCAGATTCTTTCGATTTCACGAAAAAAAAGATTCATAATTTTCTTCTTAATTAAGATGAAGTAAAGTGAGTGATTCCCATACCAAATCTTAAAAACCGTCCATGGTGGCTTACCGCTGAAAACGTAGAAAGAAATTCGACCGGACAACCGACCAAAGAATGTTCTCATTGATCAAATCATCAAATTAATATGAAAATGCCGTGACCGAATTTTTCGATTTTTCGAAGATTTCGATTGTACTTTTTGAAGATATCGATTTTATTTTTTGAAGATATCAGTTCTATTTTCTGAAGGTATCAGTTGTCAAGATATCACAATCCTTTTTTTAAAGATATCACAAAATGTAAGAATCAATCCGAACAAATATCAAATCAAACAAAACCAATTGCTCAACTCAAAAACTTAAAGGCACTTCTAATGACTATATTATGCACAGCACATTAACAATTTTTACTAAAATTATTCTATTAAGTGTTGTGGACTGTGCTGAGTTCATTTAGTTAACATACATCCTTGCAACATTTCTTCATGCACTTATCAGACTTAGTTTTGCCCAACGATAGAAAAATGGCAATTTCTTGATCTTTTAGTAAGCTATTTCAGGAAAACACGATTAGATTGCCTTTATCAAAACAACTAAACTCATGTCATGTATTACTGTTTACATTTGTTTTACCGATACACACATCCACACAAATAGCTCTTTGTGAAGGGGTAATTTTTAAAAGCGATGTTTGATTTTTTATATGTGATTTAACTGATTTAATCTCTAAAATACATAAAAGCAAAACCAGCTGGTAGCTGATAAGCAAAAAACCAAGTAAAATTAATAAATTTTCATTGTAGATATATTTTGAAATTATCAGTTTAAAATTCTTCCCTTTTATTAGGCACATACGCCTACAACTTCATACCAGCTGAATGGAGCTCATTTGATAAGCACGAGCCAATCGCAGTCGAAGGAAACGTTAACTATATTCCAATGATTTTATTTTTCACTTTGGCATTTTTCTCAAGCGTTGGTTTGAGTCCCATTCCATGGATTTTGTTGAGTGAAGTATTTCCTTTCAAGTAAGTATTCCTTTGAAACATAATTGGTAGCGATAATTCTTTTTTCATGTCAAGAATTAACCCCTTGAGATGAAAAATGTTAACATCTAGGGATGAAAAATTACTTTTATGTATCTTTCTTCCAAAACGTGTCATTTTTCGCATTGAAAACTAGACTTAATTTGACGTTTATCGATCGAAATTCGAAGTCGACTATTAAAAGAGTGTAATTTTGCAATAATCAAGTAAGCCTATTTTCTGTCACGTTCTTTCGCTCCAAATGTCAAATTTAAAGATGAGATAGATGTCTGTGGCTTACAACCTTATAGCATAATATTGCTCAAAACCATATTAGTCCAGTTCGAAACGTACGAACTGTAGGAACTGGACTAATATGATTTTATTAGTCGAGTTTCATTCATAAGTTGACGTTTTTCAATGGTTGCTTCATGAAATGTTCAAGTTCATTTCGAAAAAATTGAAGAGTATAATTTTCGTGTTTTGTGCTCAAAATGGCTTTTTGTGCGAAAGATACATAAAATTATATATCCAACATGTGCTGCATGTCGTTCATATGTGCTCTATTGGTGAAAAGTCCACGGGCTGCCGCACTGGGACTTTTCACCAATCTCGCAAAATATGACCGACATGTAGTACGTGGTGCATACATAACTATTCATCACTAGGGTGGCGTCCCAAGGTGTTAAAATTTTTCCTCTCTAGGTGTTATTTTTGTCTTTTCTGCATTTAAGAAAAGCATGAAAAACTCAATACACAAGTCGAGAAAATGATCCGTAGTTATGTAAATGACTATTACAAATGAGATTCTAAGACGGAAAGTCATTCTTCAATAATGAAAAACTTATAGGGAGCACGGATGGTCGTAAATACACCTGCATCTGCTCAAAGGATAGAACCGCATCAATAATATAGTTTTAGGCCGTGGTATATAAGAAGGTAAACTTAGTTTGCTGGGATCGAAAGTCGATATATTCCGACTGTCAAAATGACGTTTCAAACGTCAAATATTTAGATAAATAAGTAGGCTCTTCTTTCTATTTAGTTTCTTTTTTGATCAAAATGTTTTTACATTTACGAGTAATTACCAACAATCGACGTATGACAAACTTTTTTGGTCTTTTTCCTCTTCATCTTCGTTTTCCTTCTATTTTGCTGGATGGATTTGAAGTTTAAAACGTTATTTTGACACGGACGAATGAGCGTGTTAGCTGTCCTTTTTGCCTCCACGTACACATGACAGTTGACAGTAAAACAATGGAAAACTGTCAACCCCCATGTAATGAGCACTCTATTTTCATATGATATTTCGTTGTGGATGGATTGCAGAACTTATCGGAGAAAAATATTTAGGATTTTTCTAACCTTATATCGTTTTAACAACTCGATAGCGTAGTGGTTAACACGTCTGCTTGCTACTATGAGATCGAGTTGCCAGTGCGTTGGTTCGAAACTCAACAGCAGAAAGATTTGTTCCGATTGTTAGATTTGTAAACAAAACAAAGCTGGTTGAATCGGTTCAAGTCATGTGAAGTTGAGTGTAGCGCCATCGTACGGGCATTGTTGGGAGGTGTCAGTATTCTACTCCTACTAGTTTCGCTCAGAAGAAAACATTTATTTACATAAATTATACAAAATAAAGGAACTGCCCTTGTAACAAAGGTTGCTTTAAAACACAGCGTATGGATCTATTCTTACGAACAATCGTCTTACTGAAATCCCAGTCCTCTCATAGATGGCACTGGGTATGTCGAACAGCTTACCACTGGCACAGTAAAAACTTTCCGGTAATGAAAGTGGAACCACAAAAGTAGCGAAACTAGTAAATAATAATCTAGCCCCTAACCCTTCATGGGTTGTTAAGGCAGGTTATTATTATCATATTATATTGTTTTAATGATTTAAGTCTTGAAAAAGTGTGTAAACCACATGGTGTGATTTGTTGGCCTATACAATTTTTTTTTTCTACACAAACAGGTCAAGGGCATTTGCTACTGGAATAACAGCAGCCATTAACTACATATTCGCCTTTATTTCGGTCAAGACTTACTTGAATTTCGAGACATGGTTTTCGTTGTACGGAATTATGTGGTACTATGGAATTGGTGGAGTATGTGGGTATGAGTCAATGCAGTATTATCAAGTTCCGACCTCAATAATTCACTTTAATTTCTTAGGCTATTTTTCATGTACAAATTTCTACCCGAAACGGAAAATCGAACGTTAGAAGACATTGAATTATATTTTACCGATAGCAAACGCAAGTGGACAGATATAAAGATAGTTAAGCAAATTAGTAAAGAGACCAACAACAGGGATGGTAATTCCGTAACAGGCTGTGATAACAAAGCTTTCGTACAAAATTCTCATTAAGTTTAAATTTTTATTTTATTTACTGAAACTTTTATGTTCTTTTTCCAATTTTTATGTTAAGTAGAAGTTTTTCTATTCAAATTTTATTCACTTGGAATGTGTATTGTTTCGGAAAAAAAATATTTAATAAAGTTTTGTTTTAAATTTTATCATTGTATTTTCATTGAATTTTCAAGCAAGTAAAAAAATGGTCGAAAAAGGCAAACAACTAATAAATGCGATTATTTGATGTACAATTATGTCGAAATCAAAGCAAGTCGTTATTTTAAGCAAAGGGCTCACCTGAAGTCTAAACTTTACTGGAAAATAATTTCTCTTGATTTTTAAATAAGGTATAATTTTGATGAGCAAAAAAACTTCAATTTTTTGGTGAATGTTACTAAAAGAATTTTTCGGTGTAAAAAAAAAAAACAAGAAAAAACCACCTTGGTCAAATTTCAAATTAATTGTGTTTGGTGAACTTCAAAATTTACATTCTAAATTTCACGTTACTCTGTAAATGAGGCAAACTTCAGAATTCACATAAATAAAGAAATTAGTTTTTTATTGCAAATTTGACTATTTCCCGCAACTCTCAAAGCGCTTTTATCATTTTTTTAGTACACTCTAATTTCTAGTTATCTACGATATTATGCAATTTTCCGATTTCACATACGAAAAGGACAAATTGAGGACATATTTTTTAATTAGAAAATACAAGAGTCTGAACGTTCCTAAGGTCATATTTAAATATAGGTTTTAGTACCAGTCCAAGAAAATAATCGTTCATAGTCTTGTTTGAGGAAATGGAAAATTTTTAATGAATGTTCTGAAAGGACAAATTGTACTACTACTACGCGCATTCTATTCATCACAGTTGTAGGGGTGCGTAAATCAAATGTATACCATATTATCAGTTCTTCGACTCTTTCACTGAAGTGCTTAGAAGGCTTTTCAGAATAAAAATACAAACAAATGATAAGTTGGCAAAGAAATTTTAGGTTGGCACTGCTGTGCCTGGATAGAATGCGCATGTTGAATGACATTTTGGTTTGCATTGGAACCAACATGTCCAATTACATCTATTATTGAGAGAATTCTCTTCCATGAAAAATATGTCTGTCGAATACCACCTCATTTCAACTATAACTCTATGTAAGTTGGTAACGTTTGCGGCCAGAGAAGCAATGTAAGGTAAGTAAAAACTGTGTAGGGAATGGGAGAGAAGTTTCCAACGTTCTTTTCTATTTCCCCACACGGTTACCAACTTAATATTTCTCTGCTGTTTGTTGACCCCAGCAAGTAAATTCGAATATTAAGGCGCCACATAAACACTAGCTAGAGCCTATTTGAAAGAGACAAACCCAAAATGACGAATACTCGCAAACATACACAATCTGTCACTTTATTTACATGTCATCATTTGTTTTTATTTTGAACTTTATAATGCTAATTTGGTAAATTAAACATAAAGTATCGGGCTATGGACATCGCTAAAGAGGTTCGTTGGAACAAACCCAACTCTTGTATGTATTTCGATGCCTTTACGTTTTCAGATTAAAGACAGAGTGAAAAAAGCAGCTTCGGAGGGTCTCAGCCAAATAGCTTGTGGCCCCGTACCGAAAACATCAAGGGCTCGAAGTTTCTCGTCTCAAATGAGTGAGATAAATAATTCCATTTCATTGAACAGCTTCAATGATTTTGTGCAACTCAATACACACAACGCAATCAGTGCTCCATCAATTCGCGTAGCCGACCAGGAAAAGGTTCTAGTGAGGGAGTTGCTCTACTGTTTGATTGGAATCGGCGGTAATTACATTGTACCAGCTGAATGCACAGTTGATGGCATTACAACAATTAAATTTAACATTTCGGATAAGATACAAACGTCACTCAGAGACATTTTGCAGGAAATACTTCCATTGGCTTGTTACTATTATGTGGTTCATAAAAGTGTTTTTGTTGCAAGTTCTACAGACAATGGACTGGTAATGAACGCATTTAGTGCTTCGTTACGTTCCCTAATAAACGATTATTATGTGAGTATCGTAAAAGTTCATTTTTTTAAATTTTCCGATGGGCACGCTCGTCAAAAACAAACTTTCAAAGAGAAATTAAATGTATGAATTGCAATCTCCTAGTTAGCTCATTTTGAAGTTCTGTAACGATTTTAATACTTTTTTGTCAATGTTTCAGCTGTCCTTGGTCCAATTAGAGTCTGAATACCGTGAACGATCTTTGAGCCTACAAAAATTGCAGTACTTTGTTCGTCCAACGATGCAAATTTTTGAGATTCTTTCGTCCATTACTGGTCAACTGGACAAATACGGCGATTTGAACGGCGCAAGTTTATTGACATTCCTTTACGATAAAATAACTTCGTTAATCGGCGATCAAAATTCGCAACAAATTATAATTCATTTAACAAAAATGACAGCAGCACCTTACATCAACATGTTACGATTGTGGATGTTAAAAGGTGCCATCATTGACCCGCAAGACGAATTCATGGTGAAAGACAATGAAATTCTGAATAGAGAAAATGTGGACTCCAATCATTACTCGGCAGAGTATTGGGAAAGGCGTTACACGCTGCGAAGGGACAAAACGCCAAAATTTTTGGAACCGTTGTCCGATTGTATACTGCGTACGGGAAAATATCTAAATGTGATTAGGCAATGCGTTGAACACACGAATGTAAACGACAATGAGTTGATTTTTTCACCAGACAATCTGACAACGTTAACACATTTCGTACAAAATGCATACAAAGATGCATCGGAAAGGTTACTCAAAGTATTAGTAAAAGACAATGATTTGATGGGTCATTTGACATCATTAAAGAAGTATTTATTATTGCAACAAGGTATGCAACAATTACTATGCTTCATATGGGGTTCGAATGATGTGACTTTGGAGTGACACTTAAGTGCTAACCTAAGATACACACGTGTGTTATATACGAGTTTTATATCAATGAAATGTTTAATTGACTGCCACTCAAGAAGTCCCGAGTCACTTAGACAGTTGCCCCATGTGCAGCACCTATTTTTGTTTGACATTTACTTACTAAAATGGTACTAGGTGATTTCATCAATCAATTTATGGACGCAAGTGACCGAGAATTATCGAAAAACGTCGACAAAATTCAACCAATGAAATTAGAAAATTTACTCGGTCTCACGTTACGGATAACATCAACCAAATTCGATGAATACAAAGACGATTTGCACTGTCAACTGTTTCCATTTGAACTAGTGAAGCAAATGGAAAAAATCCATTTGGCTGGTTGCTCATATGATGGTATGCTTCATTTACTCACCGCTTTCAATTAAATTTAATGAAATCATTCTCTCAGACTACTGGCATGGAGACAAGATTAACTTAACTGGTTTGGAATGTTTCTCATTTCGGTACGATGTCAAGTGGCCTATTTCGTTAATCTTAAATCATTATGCCATAATACAATACCAGATGCTGTTTCGTCAGTTATTTTACTGCAAACATGTGGAACGCCAATTGTGCAAGTACATGATTTGATTGAAGAAATTGGACTGAAAGTGTGTTGTGTACTAAATATTTTTCAGGGTATGGAAAGATAACAACAATACAAAGAAATTTGCGCCGGAAACTGCCGAATTGTACAGATCGGCCTTTATACTCAGACAGAGGATGATGAGTGCAATACAAAATATAGGTCAGTGAAAGGACAACTTTAACTTTATTAAGTAGCGATATCATAAGATATAAAATCACTCTTCCTGTTCGTCAGTCTGTGTGTACGTTCACCGAGGAATCACCGATGATTCTCAACCCCATGAATCACAAGCGAATGACTCGTCGGGGAATGAACGATGATTCACAAATGAATCACCGATGATTCACAAATGAATTACCGATGATTCACAAATGAATCACCAATGATTTACAAATGAATCACCAATGATTCACAAATGAATCACCGGTGATTCACAAATGAATCACCGATGATTCACAAAGGAATCACCGATGATTCACAAATGAATCACCGATGATTCACAAATGAATCATCGATGATTCACAAATGAATCATCGACTATTCACAGTGTAATAACCGGTGATTCATCAATAAACCGCAGTGGAATCGTTGATGACTCACATAGGAATCACAAATGAATCGCAGGGAAATCACACATGATTCGGTCATAGGTGATTTGTCGTCGGTGCGGTGATTGGAATTTGAGTACATATACTATATCCCTACTTCCTTATTCCCATTTGTCAACAATGATTAAGAAAGTGTCACGATAATATCGTACAATATTAGTGTTTGCGTTTTCCAGGGATTTCAATCCACACCGGCTATGTACTTTAGCGTCACTGCCGTTCAATTTTTCTCTGCGGCGGTCAAAAAAATTTCTTGAAGCACCTCTAGGTAGAATGTGACTCGTATACGTAGCCGGTGTGAATTGAAATCATTGGAATACGCAAACATTAAAATTGTACGGTATTTGCGAAAATGCCTAATATAAAATCCGTAACACCCAACTATTTTTCTGTTGGGCTTTGTACATAGTGATGTCACGCTATTTTTTGGACCTTGTATTTTACCGACTGAAATAACGGTAATGGTCGATATGAAATTTTATTGATTGTAATTTCCTGTTGCCGTTAAAAAATATTCAAATACAAATTTCTGTGAAAAATTTTCCGATACATATTTTTCTATAAAGAAAAATTATGAATTTCTATAATCTTCATCTTTTAAATAATTTTTAACTTCCACAGAATATTACATGATGATTGAAGTAATTGAGCCTGCCTGGTTAGAATTTGTCTCAAAAATTGCAAATGTCAGTGACGTGGACGACGTCCTTCTAATACATCAAGACTTCCTGGAAGTATGTCTCTACAACTGCATGCTGAAAAGTCCAGATCTACTTCGATGTGTCGTTAAACTGTGCAACATTTGTTTGAACTTCTGCAAATTTATGCAGGTAAGTCATCGAGTTTTCATTTGTTTGAATTCATTTCTCAGGATATTTTTTAATCGTATCTTCTTTTTTGATCCGTGCTGCAAATGGAATCGATTCTTTTTGTGTCCCTTAAATTTAACTCGTAAATTAATTTTTAAAATTTGTTACATTGTGTGCTGTAGCGAGCACAGCTATATTTTATTGATGCTGAACTAACTTCGATGCTTCGGTCAGATGATTCCAATGATTCTGATTCTGATGTCGAAAATTTAAGTCAAGTACAACAGGTAAGATTTGTCGTGGTAGTTTGAGTGACTCATTGTCTGTGACTACATCCATCACTAAACAAATTTCATTGATGGGACACAAGGGAATACATCTAGTTTAAGAAGTTTGTGATGGTGATATGCACATCAACGCCCAGAGAATTACCGTCTGGGTATTGCTGTTTGGAGGAAAATTGTTTGTTGTTGATGATAAATATCTTACAAGAAACAAGAGAACTGAAATCCCTCGAAATCATAATTTATCAACTGTACTCGTAAGATCAAAGCAAATTGTACGTGCAGTACAAAACTTTTCCTGCAATGTCTTCGATCAAGCGCCATCTGGAGTAAGGCCTTTCTGTTCTTTTAGCCACGGGGCAGATCACAAGCTTCGTCTTTTTCAAAAATTATCAGATTTAACTTTCCAAACATAATCATGTAAAACGTGAAATATTTTTTATTCATACAAGACGGACGAGACTAAATTTAAGAGTGATATCGCGAAATCTTCGGGTGGTTTCTATACATGCCATTTCCGAATCAAGCGATCTATGGCTCATTCGATTCTCCTTCGTAATTGAGTTTTTCAGTTTTTGTTTTATTTTCGTTTTTGAGTTTTATGTCCCGAAAATGGTATACTACAAGGGGGTCTGAAAATTGATTTCAATTATTTCGTAGAAAGTACACAATATCAGCACTTTCCATTAACTACTTTTCTTTAGTTTTCAGACCCCCTTGTAGTACACTCACGGAAAAGTGAAAATCGACACATTTTAGCTTTTGTGTTTTACTTGAGTTTGTGAATTTTTGCATGTATTATGGAGAAATCAATAAAGTCAGTAAATCACAAAACACAAAAATGTCGGTTTTCACATTTCCGTGAGTGTATACCACTTTCGGTACATAATACTCGAAAACGAATTTTTTTTTTTTTAAAAACTGAAAGACACGTGTCTGCTCACTTTCGAAGGAGAACCGAATGAGCCATAGATCGCTAGATTCGGAAATGGCATGTATGGAAAATATTTGAAATCACCTTTTTCGCGATATCACTCTTAAGTTGAAAACACCGAAATCGATTATTGAAAAACTTTACTTTGCAGAGTGAATCCTCTTTGGCTCCAACCGAAACATTTTCCGAACGAATCAAACGATTTGATTTGGAATTTACGTTTCAATTGATAGGACTAATGAAGAAAATCAACGACACTGCGTTTGACACAAACACAAGTAAATTGGTTAATTTAGTTCACAGGTGTGTATATGATTGAGACAAAAAATTCCCAGTTGTTTAGAGGAACACAATACAGTTATGTGCCTAGCCTTTTGGTCGTTTCTAAATAAAATGTGACTTAAAAAAAAGGCGTCAAATGTTTCATAAAATCTACGATCCAGTTTCAGATTGTGTAATTTAATTTCACGGCTATGTTCCAAAGACGTAAGGTACTTACCGTCTAAAATTTTGGTATTAGAGAATCACATACCGACGTTACGGAGAATGAAAAGTTAAATTATGAAAAGAAACAAAAGAACCGGTCGAAGTAAGCCTTTTTTTGAATGTCTTCATTTTGATTATTATTTATGAAAATGCGAGTGAAACATGTGAGGAACGTGTGAAAGCTCATGTAACTGTTTTTGTGCCTACTCTAGATTGTGGAGACCTGATACTTCCAACAATTAACCAATTCCACTTTCCCAGATACTTAGACACAAGTGATATTGAAATTGAAAGTGTTTGCTCTAAAATATTTTCTTTTTAACAGAATTAACTTCAACTCATTCTACAAACAACAGCTGGAGCAGTTATCATGTAAAAATGATTTTAAGATTCCATTGTAGATTAGTTGACTATTAATATAAGTCATTGCACAACACATAGATCTCACATAAAATATACAACAAATTTCTAAAGAAAAACGTTTTTTTTATTATTACTTGTCATAACCGCAGTAAATCACGCAGTTCATTTTTTCGATTCATCACTTTCATCTATTAGAGCACTCTTGATCCCTACTTTCTTTAATTCCTCCACCAATTCACCATTCTGATGCATTTGGAGCATAATGTCACAGCCACCAACGAATTCACCATTGATAAAGATCTGCGGTATTGTCGGCCAATTGGTGTAGTCTTTAATTCCCTGCCGTATTGCCTCATTGTCTAACACATTGTGACTGTCATAAGTAACGCCGTGCATTCTCATTATTTGGACAACAGCATTGCTAAAGCCACACCGAGGAGCCTCCGGTACTCCCTTCATGAACACAACAACTTTATTATTTTTGACTAGTTGCGCAATTCGTTCCTTATCGACTGCTGGATTTGTGCCACAAAAGCGCTTAGTTACAGCCGGAACGAACCCAATTTTGATTGAAGATCGAATAATTGAATTCATTTTTAACTTGTGCCGCGAAATAAACGTCTAGATGTGTGGAAATTCTGAATTAGATCTCTCAATGAAAAACCTTCGCAGAGTTTGTTTTGATTTATGAATTGACAGCTAATATTACGTCAAATTGGTTTACTGGGATGAACACTTGATCGAGTATTCGAATGTGTGTAGAAAGTGTAGAACAGCGGAGGTCATGGTCCCTAATGTCCCTTATTTCGTTAATTAAACTAAAAAACGTAGTTTTGATTGTTTATAACTAAAATGCCACAGGAGTGGCTTCAAACGGGATCTTCTTGTCTTTGTAGGACCACTGGTGAGCAGCGAAACATGTTTCCTGAGCTGGTTCGATGGTTTGGGTAACTCTCAAGTGTAACTCGCAGTGGGACATAGTGAATTAAGAAAACCGAATTCACGGTTGAAATTGGGCGACTGTACCTCTTTATCTTTCCTAGTTCTCTAGGTAGGAGAAAATGCAGTAGGGATTGCCTGATTCGTTGCCTGATCCGAAAATGTCAATACGCCGAAACCATGACAATACTTAAAATGTTGGCACCAATTTGCTTACTTGAGTTTTCGAACTGCTGGAAATAAACGTCGTTTTGGGCCAAGTTGCGACGTTAACTGCTTCATGGTTCTACTTTTTCAACTAGGCACCAGACTGGAACTGCTCTCTGCATTTTTTACTGCTGTGCCAAGAAACACCTTCAATTAAAAAAAAAAACAGATTTTCATCCTTCCACCAAAGAATCTACCCTTTCTTGTTAAGATCTGAAACCTGCTAACTGCCTAGTTTTTAAAGAAGACAAACACGTGGATTTTGTATTTTAGTTTAAGGTTGGATTTGATTGAATAAAGTCGTATTACTACTAATCTGATTTCTTTCACATAACACCTTCTTCAACTGTTGTGTGTGGTGTTTGTATGGGCTATTCTGAACGAAAAGTGCGACAACTATAATTATCCTCGTAACTTCGATATCATGAACCGAAAGCAATTCCATACACAGGTTTTAACGCTTCATTCCTTCTATCTGGAGGACGGCACGCGTACCAGATTATCATTTTTCTGCTTGTCCCCGACCTTCAAGTGGTGACATCTATGTTTTTTCATTAATTAATATTATCTCAACATAGAACTACCTCCTTTTCTCAAGTGGCGTCATCCATGGTTTAATATAGCTGAATACGGACAAACATAAAAACATATGCAGAGGACCCATACGCATCAAAATAGATGTGGCAAACAGAACATATGTTGCAAAAAGATTCGAAATGTTGAGTGTTGCCTCAACTCTTAAGCTGAAAACAAACAACGAGCAATTCGAATTGTCGATCTCAGCAATTCTCATACTACTTTTCGTATCGAATTTAATTGCATACGAACAAATCTTTAATAATGCTCTTCTAATGAAAATAGATACGAAATATACTACTTTTCTGCTGAGATCGAAAATTCGAATTGCTCGTTTGTTTTCACCTTTAAGTGCATGAAATTACGTTGCCTAGGCCATTCAAACAAAAAACAATTTATGAAAATCGGAAAAGATTGGCTCGAGCTATATACAAAAGACCGAAAACGCTCGGCCGGCAGTGCCCAGATTCAATCCCATACCTTTCAAGGAAAAAAATTTTTTTGAAAATCGGTTGAGTTTTACTCAAGTTATATCGCGGTGACGGACGAACGAACGGATGACGGAATTTTTTTTTATTGCTGATCGATGAAAAAATTCTCCAATTTTAGATAATTCCCACCAAGTGGTAGACAAGAAATACAATTGCCAAATTTTTCATTTGGTTATAGTTACAGCTGGTTTGAAGAGCTAGCAATCCATACACAGAACAATTGTAGTAAGTCAATAAATTTGGCAGCAGTGAAAATTCACAAAAAGTCTAACAGTTCGCATACGCATTGAGTCTTTTTTGAATTACAATTGGTTGTGGATTCAATTGTGTATTGAATCATATTCAGCATCGAAAAAAATGGATAGCGCCACCGACGTACTTTAGTTCTTTATTGATCCGTATTCAACTATGAAGTAAGCGGATGACGCCACCGACAGACGGCTACTGTTGCCTGATGAGAAGTGATGAAAACCACGATCTATGACGAATTTTTCAACTTTTCTTTGCATGAGTGCATCAGCTTGAATTGAATCAGCAATTTTCAAATTTTATAAATAGTTAACAGGACGTTTTTTAAGTTTTAATGGTTGATGATGCAGCAAATCAAATAGCCCGCCTCTAGGTCTCTGATACATGACAACTACCACTATGGAATCAATGTGGAATGATTGTTTGAAAACTATAAAAGAATCCACTTGTTGTTCGGTCTGTTTACATTCGTTGTTATGATATTAAGCTTTAATTATTTATAATTTCTTCAACGATACAGTTCATGAAATCTCGTCCGAAACTCTGTGATAAAAATGACAACGAAATAAAGAATTAGTTTTCACGAAAAAACAAACAAAAATTATGCCTCGAAAACTTTGCAAAATTAAACATATTTTTGTAACAACATTAGCACTGTTTGTAGTGATTTTAATTTATATTTTGTTTTACGAAAATTTTAACGACGAAGACGAATTTATTATCGTCAAAGCCATAGAACCATACGACGACGATGAAATTTCTCCATCAAATTTGGTCAATTTTACAAACTTTCAGTACAAAATCAAACCCGACTCATTGTGCAATAACTTCGAAGATGATCTATTGGGTAAGACATGGTGCAATCAACTGAATTTTATTGAAAAAATAATCGTCATGCCGTTGTAGGCGTTCTTATTGTAACATCATATGTTGGTCATGACGAAGTAAGGTCAGCTCATCGCCAAGCCTTGACTCAACAAAAATTACAATCCTTGGGACTTTTAAGAGTTTTTCTCTTAGCGGATATTCCCCCGAGTGAAAGGTTTATCCAACAAAAATCGATTTACGACGAAAGCGATCGCTTCGAGGACATTATTCAAGGAAATTTCCATGAAGCATATAGAAATCTTACCTACAAACATGTGATGGGATTACGGTGGGCGGCCTCTGAATGTTCGTTTGCTAAATACATAATTAAATTGGACGATGACACAGTCTTCGACGTATTCCATTTGGTTAACTATTTGGAGAACATAGAGTCAACTGTCGTTGACGTCAATGCGCATTTACTTGCCGGATATATTTTGGATGGCAAAAAGCCAATACGACTACAAGCAAGCAAATGGTATGTAACATTTGAAGAATATGGTGAAGACATTTATCCGGATTATCTTTCTGGATGGTTGTATATTACAAATCCTCAAACAGCTCGGTCACTTGTAGCTGAATCTCAAAGTCAATCATATTTTTGGATTGACGATACTTGGGTGACGGGAGTGTTACGACAGAAGCGAAACATATCATTGACAAGATTGAATAAATGGTTCTCAGCTAACTCACAATTTCTGGATTGTTGTGTGAGCGATGTTCGTAGACACTCTTTTAAATGTGATTATCACGTTGGACCGAATGGAGGTGATGTCAAGTTGATAAAAGATTTCATGAATGCAATGGAAAACTGCTATGAAAATGAATGTTTTGAACGAACGTCGGAGCAATCTGTTAAGGAAACGTGTGTTGGGCACGTGAAAAATATTATCGGACAGCATGGAGCAGCTGTTGTCAAATCAATCAAATTGTGATAAGGAAATGCGACGTCTATCTACAAAATAATCAAACATTTTCAAAAATGTTGAATGCCTTACAAAATTAAGTCAAATGCTAACATAATTTCGAGCAATAGCGTAGCCATAATACTCCGTTGATTAACTTTAACATTTAGATCATATAATTTCATCAATTTTTTATCACATATTAATCGACTAATTTTTACATTAAAAATGATAAAAGATCTTGCAATTTAGTATTTGGTTAATTTTGCTGAGAGGCATGTGTATACTCTCCATGTTTGTCTTTAATAATCCAAAATGAGTCGATGATAGCTCCATCTTTATCATCAGAGATTTGTTCAAAATACAAGTGAGTGGTGTTGAAGGCCTTCATTCGAGTGTAGCCGTAATCCTAATGAAATTGGATAGGTGTCACACAAAGTGAAAAATAGTGACTCGATAAATCTACTTACCTGACTGTGGAATGCACTCCATTCTGGTATTTTTCTAATGAATGGTTCTCTTCCTTCCTTGCAACCAGCAGATCCCGTTACTAAGTGAACGGGAGCGTTAGGATTTGTGTAAGGAGCGTCATGTGATCCGTTGTAAACCTTTTAACACGAGATTGCATTATTCACGGGACTTGGGAAAAAATAACTTATAAACCGTATGGTCTAAACGGACAGGGGACTTTTGGACTAAGAAAGGCGGCGGGCGGTGAGAACATTTTTTTTTGTCCTTCAGTGACTTCGGAAGTGTCATTGGATTTGGACTCACTACGCCAGCGAATTGAATGTGTAACGTGACTAGTTTACGTGCAAAAAACCATTTAAATTAACTAGTCATTTGAAAGCAAAGTTAAAATTTCCACGCTAAAATGTGACAGTGTAGCAAAATCAGTTTTACCCCGCCCCTCACCCAATGTGACGTCACACAATGAACCAGCAAAAGTATGTCGTTCAAAGCATGAAGTATGTTGAATTACATCTTTCTCGAGGGGGGTAGTCAGGCACTTACAGAAAAACCATTCCGTTTTACCTCCGTTTACTGTCGATGTTGTGACATAGCACTGCCTCGAACCCCTCTGTCACGCGAAGCCCCCCCCCTTCCCTCAGCGTGACATACTTTATGAATTTGATTTGAAACACTTTATTTACCAAATAGTTACAAAATAACTTGACTGATAAAAACACAATAAAATTAACAAATGTGAAATGATGAGTAATTATGCTTAAGATTCTGAATACATTGCGATGTAAAACAAATTCATGACATAATGAGTAATCAACTATAGAGTTAAAGTCATAAGTGATAAGTAACGCGAAGAGAGCTTTGACACGGGTGCGTTAGCCCACCCTCCCTCAGATGACACTGAGTGCTCGAACAGTTTCTCGAAAACCTTTCCTCGTCACTCCGTCGACATACAGATGGCTGACTTTGTTAAACAGTCTTGAAGCCGCGTTGATCGGTTTAGACAATCCATAATTTGTTCTATGGAATGTGATGCGGAAAAACCTAACGGCCCGCAACACATATGAGTGCGTTTGAGGTTTCCTCATCGACTTCAACATTTCAACCAGCTCTGGGGCGTCAACATACTTACGAAGCACATCGAATACAAAAAATATGCTCGAGTTAACACGACGTCTGGCTAACGTTTCCAGCCCTCCCTCAGCGTGACATACTTTATGAACGACCCCTTATTGCCGAAGAAGAAAACAATCGATTTGTAACTCGATTCGGCCATGCAAAAAGTCGATGTTGCCGAATCCTATACTGAAAATTAAAAAAACGATTTTTATAGAAATGTAGACGAATTCAAAAACACCAAAAACGCGGTGTAAATTAGATGTAAATTTTTATAGTGACACCCTTATAACTGACCCGATTAAACAATCGATGAGCTGGAAATTCACCGATGTGGGATATAAGAGTGCACTGGAAAAAATATCTACAAGCGACGACGTAGAAATGATGTTTATAATATACATCGAAAGAAGTGAGGTCCTATTTATAATGAGGAAATTACAATGGAAAGTTCACCTTGTAGTCATAAATTGGCCATAATCGTTCATATGAGTGCTCATGTGCCCATATCTCAACATCGACGCCATACTTGTAAAATAATTCTTCTAATCCGAAGAAATGCGTAAATGGCAAACCAACACGAATTAGTGTTTGACTATGTGTACAATCATTGTCGTTATCGTTGCTGCAATACATCGGACGATGACCGAATGTTATGATCCATGGTCGAAGTTTTCTGATAAAAGAGAAATCAATCTAGTGGAAAATTGTCCAAAAAGTAAACAAACCGATTTTCTGGTTTCGTCGCTTCTATCAAATCCTGTTCCAGCCATTCATATTGATTCACCAATGGTTTAAGTCCATAGTTCATGAAGTAATACAATTCGGTCGAGATTCCAATGAAATGAACTGGTCCCATGTTAAAGCTGTACATCAGACTGTCTGTGTTGCCTGGCATATTAAACCTTGCCCGATAGTTTGAAAAATTGCTGTTTAAGATTTTTCGTTATCAAGTCAGTCATACTGTTTTATGTCTCACAGTCTTACTATTTTTCCTCGTGATTTCCCGCACAAACCATGTACGGCACATACGCAGCCAGACTCTCAATCTGTCTCATAAATTGATCTCCTACCAGCGCATTTTCAGAATTCATATCATAAGCAAAATCACCAACGTGAATGACAGCGTCATACATTCTACGGTCAATGGAAAAAAAATTTTGTTGACGAAATAGGGCATCCATAAACTGCACTCACCGTCGCTGTGTATCTTCTTGTAGCCTAGCTAAGGATTGAGCATTCTCATTTCCCATGTCACCGAACAAAGCAACATGAATCGGAGCAGTTGTTTCATTCGACGTTGTCACAAACCAAAACTCAGGAGACCATCCCAATTTGCCACCACAATGATAAACATATTTAGCGTTTGGCATTAAATCGCTTAAAGTGACCTTAGGTTGGGAGGTGTAAATCGTATAGTAGAATCTTACTGGTAAGTATCAACTTGTACCTTATGAATATACTGCGAGTGTTGAGCGGGTCCACCATCAACAAATTTCTTAGAACTACCCCGTGCGGTTAAAGCGTATCCATTGATTCCATATTCAACAACTGACTCTGTTGAGTCATCCATTGTTGACCATGTAACAACGATTTCGCTGACATTATCTGGGAGAGAAAAACATTTTCAAAGCAATTACGCATATCCTTTGTTACAATCAAACTCATCAACTTATCAAATCGTTGACTTATTTAAACTGTTACCTCCAAAGGCGAGATGAACTTGCTGCGGTTGATAATCGAAAACTTTTCCATTTGTCGTTGGAAACACAGAAACTGCTAGTAAGATAAAAATTACTAATTGAATTAACATCTTCAATTGTTGTTCGTCCGAATAAGTGAAACGTAATACAATGACTGGGATCTATTAATTCCAGTGAGGGGGTTTGTTTTGATGACTATCAGTTTTTCGTTTGTTTGTAAAAAGTAATGTAACGTCAACATAATTTGCTACGAAAAAATAGATGGCGGGCGCGAATATTTAGAGCGGACGTGGAAGATTTTTTTAGGCGGGAAATGTTTTGTCACTTCCAGAGTAGGATACAGCTTCCACTTCTGGTCATGCCTTCCCTCTGACCAAAATAAAAATTTGGACGCCATGTGCAGACGAATGATACGAATTTAGCGAAAATTATAGGAAAAATTAACGTTATTCGAAAGCAGCTGGTGCAGAAACGCTCATATGACATAACTGTCATTAGCGCGTTTATTTGTCCGGTGCCCACACAACGTCCACAAATTGGTCTTTTTGAAATTATAACAATAATTGTCCCCATCTGTCAGTAGCGAAGCGACGCTTGAACGTCGTGTATGCATATGCTGTGGTGAACTGTGGCGAAAACCATAAGCAACAAAGTGCATATGTGTGGTGAGAAGAAATTCATCACAAGACGAGACAAATTCTTGAACGAGTTTTTTAATTGGAACACCTCGTTTTGTCGTCGCCTGAGTCAAGAGAGTGACAAAAATTGTCGGAAGCTGTTCGGATTTGATTGTTCAGCGAGCCACCATACATACACCGATAAAAAAATATACTTTTTGGTGGGTAAAACGAGGATAAGACTCAATATACTTTTTGGAAGACTCTTGTATTGGTTCTTTTGCTATGAATTCGGTTCTGTAATTTGTGAGTCTTCCAAAAAGTATATAAAAACATATGAAGGGACCCGTACGTATCAGAATAGATGCGGCAAACAGAGTTGATGTTACGAAAAGACGAACGTATTTAAGTAAATATTCCCTTAAGTCTTAAGTGTATGAAATTACGTCCACATTAAATTGTATTGAAAACTGCCAAGACGGCAAAACCCGTCCGAAGAAACCCCCAAATAGACAAAAATGTTCATCTCAATTTTTTCTACAACATAGCAAAAAACAATTTTTTGTCTAGGGCCGACCTAGGGTCTATAAAAGCCCAACAAATTGTAGAAGAAATTTTTTTGAGGGCTCTAGGATATAGCTGGGGGACTAAAAGCGAGCTTCTGCTAGCGCTCTACATGTTTTTTGTACATAACTCGAGTAAATTTCTTCTGATTTTCAATTTTTTTCTTGATTGAAAGGTCTAGGATTGTCTCCCGTTTTATGGAATAAAATTTTTTGATTAGAAACCCTTTGACTCAGTCAGGACCCTAAAACTGAGTTTCTACTAGGGCCCATCGGGACGTAATTTCATACACTTAAGAGTTAAGGCAATATTGACTTAAATACGTTCGAGGCTTTTCGTAACATCATCTCTGTTTGCCACATCTATTCTGATACGTACGGGTCCCTTAATTTGTTATTTTTCATTTTTTCGTCCCAAAAACTTAATACGTCACTCGGCAAACCACTTTCGGATCATGCCTTGTGACGTAAATAACTATTTGAGCACATTCGTTACTAACTTGCCAACATTTCGGAAAAATATTTCATACACAAAATTACGTACGGTATATGCCTAAAATCAGCACAACTAAATAGATTTTTATAGTTCCATCTTGTGTCAAATTATTCAAGTTTCAATTAAAATTCAAATGTCGAGTGGACTAAAAGCGTCTATTTGCCTAAGTATTGAACTTTTTGCTGGAAATGAGAGAGAAACCGTTAAGTATATTACGCTCTGAAATTACTCTATTGCTAGAGTATATTGGTTGTCATTGAGAGACATAATTTAGCAATTGAAGAGTCCTTCAGTTAGTTATGATCACTGAAGAAATACTTTTAAACGTATCATTCCACTTGGTTTTCGGAAAGTTGTTGAGTAAGTTAACAAAAAATGGTAGCGATTCAATTAGCGACTAGCGAAAATGTTTCGCTAATTAAGTTTTAGCGAGCGGTAGTCGCTATTAGCGAGACATTTTCGTCGCTACTAAATATTACTTTTAAGATGTTTGCAAAATATTCTTTACCAGCGCCTTCATCCATACATGGAAAACGCTGTAGGTGAATACCGAGGTGGTTTTCGTGTAGGTCGTTCAATATCGGACCAGCTGTTTAATATCAGACAGATCTTGGAGAAGTGCAAAGAGTACGACATTGAAACACACCATTTGTTCGTTGACTTCAAGGCAGCCTATGACAGTGTTAGAAGAAGTAAGCTATGCAGAGTCATGGAGGAGTTTGGAATTCCCAAAAAACTGATTTCGCTAACGAAGCTTACTCTAAACGGAGCTAATAGCCGAGTAAGGATCCGTAACCAACTTTCAGATATTTTCAACATAGAGGAAGGCCTACGTCAGGGAGATCCTCTCGCGACACTGCTTTTTAACCTGACCCTTGAAGCATCTGTGAGCACCATGGACATAGACTCCAGCGGCACCATTTTAGTCCAAGTCAGTAAGCCGAAATTCAAAATGCGCAATATACAAATCTGTGAACAGACCGGTAGTTACGTATGGTTCTGAGTCGTGCTTAACACAAAAAGCCGAACAATCGCTGCACACGTTCAAAAGGAAAGTACTGCGGACAATATTTGGACCAGTATTCGATCAAAGGCAGAACCGATGGCGCAGAAGATTCAATCATGAGCATAGCCATAGCCAGCATTATGGAGAGCCGGACATAGTCAGAAACACTAAAATCAACCGTCGACGTTGGCTCGGTCATGTACAACGAATGGAAGATCATCGTATTCCGAAAAAAATCCTTAAAACCTGACTGGAGTGCAAGAGAGGTGCAGGACATCAAAAATCCAGATGGTATGATGCAGCTCTTGCCGACTAAAAACTGTGGGTGTATCCAGCTGCGGATAGGCCCGGTTGGAGAAGCATGTTGGAGGTCAAGACCCTTAATGGGTTGTAGTGCCCCGGTAAGTTAAGTAAGTAACGGGCTACGTTATTAACATTTTCTATGAAAAAAAACCGCGCGTTGTTGACGCGCGGAATATTTGGCAATAAATAAAGTATTTTTGAATCGAACTTCAGTCGTTTTCCTTGGAGAACAAAACAAATCAAGAAAGAAAAACCTTCCAATTCGCATCTGTACGCATGAAAATGACTATCAAATGCAAAATTGAGGATCGACTGACAACCCAACCAGATGGAACCATCAATACATAGAATTATGACTTTTATCGACGCGAATATAGGCGTTTCGTCTAAAGCGGCGCCCGTCTTAACCGCATTTCCAACAACGAATTTAAACAAATTAATTACAACAAATTTTGTTCCACAAACGCTTCTATCGCAAGCGAAAAACAGCATTCCAAAAAAAATATTTTACTTTGTACTGGATTTCCGGTGGTAAGCACGGTATTTTTACGTATGCTCCTCTAAGTTTGTAGGCTCCAGGTTCTCGCGCATTCAATGGTTCCAAATAGAGTTCAGAGCCGGAAGAAAACGGCTGGCGGCGGCGGCGGCTAGAGGGTAAAAAATGTTCGGTGGCAGCGGCCGCATTCGGCCAGCCGAAAAAAATCTTTAGTGGCGGCTCAGCTGCGCCGCCTTTCAAAAATTAGGCTGAAGGCGATAATTTTAATTTTCACAACTTTCAAAATTTCTTTATTCGAAAGTAATTGAAAATTTTAATTTTAGGTAAATCATGAGTAGAAAACATTAATAATAGCACGAAGTTCGATAAATGCATTATAATGTATTTTATGCTATAAAATATATTTTGAATAGGATTGGATCATTTGGCGGGACAAAATCCAGACGGTTTATATACAGGGATGATACAGCCAAATTATATCTGAGGAAAATGGACAAAATTTTTATCTCTGGATGAACTGAACCAATTTTCATGATACACTAATTTCGGACTAGAATTTTGCGTAGAATCCGAAACAAATAGTTTTAGATGCGCACGTTGCAAGGAGGAAGTAAAGAAGTTATTGGCGGTAAGACTTGCCTCACGCCGCGTCGCTTTACTACCGTAGCGCCATGATTCTTAATAACGAGCACACCTGACATGTGACTGTAAAGTCTTCCGGGTTGAATCGTAAAAAAATAAGCAAATTTTGCAGTCGTCAACATTTTATTCGTAAATTACTTCATAGAAATAATTTTAGTAAAAAAAATATTTGGAAATACTGACCACTGTCAAGGTGGAATTTTTTGCAGTCAGTAGGTGCATACTGTCTCTGTAAGAATTTTTTGTGTGAGTCAAAATGTGGCAATTAATGATATTATGGTGCTAATACCCCGATAAAATGTTTATTCGAATAGACCGAAGCCCATGTCGTCGTCTTCTGATTCCGACTCCTCCTTCTTTTCTTCCTCTGAAATAAAAGAAACAATCGATTAATACACTATGATCGCGGAAAACAGATTTGATTCTTTTGTAGTTACAATGTTTTCAGATTGATTTTTTGAATCACATTGGTTCATGCGAAAGATGGTAAATTAATGTGCTCATCACGGAATTTCGAAATGTTAGTTAAAATGAATCAAAACGGCAACTTACTTTTCTCAGTTTTCTTTTCTTCTGCGGCTGCAGCTGGTGCAGCAGCGGATGCAGCAACGGCTCCACCGCCGACTGGCATGGAAGACAATTTCTCTCGACCTTCCTTGATGAGGTCGTCGATACTCTTGCCTTTTAGTTGAGCAACAACTTGAGAAAGGCGGGCAGAATCAACTTCGATTCCGACAGAGCTGAGAATCTTTTCGATGTCACCGGCAGCTGGCGATTCCTTGCCACCAAGGACAGCTAGTAGGTATGCAGCAACGTAACGCATTCTGTTGGAAAGAAAATGATAAACATTAGCACGCTCATTCCTAACCTCACAATTTTCAATATTCGGAAAATAATAAAAATATCAGATATTTATTTTGTCACACACTTATTTACAATGTAACGGAGCTCCGCTTAGGGGTCCTTCAGAAAATATTAAAATCATCATGTGAAAGAGAAACAACATTATTGCCTCCTAACATAACGCTCACTGAGAACATGATTTTCTATCACAAAATATCAAAAGCATCCTTTTGCAAATTAATTACTAAACGCATAGCTAATGATGTAGCAGACTTTCTTTCCTTCGAAATACCTTTTTTTATATCATTTACTTACATTTAAGACCTTTTCGGGCACGAAACGTTTTCAGATGCAAAAAAATATGACTTGACGCCTTTGAAACAAGTAGACGAAGAGGTTGATGTCAATGTTACGTTAGGTAAAATCGGTAAAATCAAGTTTTTAACGAAAACGAAAGATTGCATTTAATGCCTTTCGTTAAAAATAAGTTATGTCTATGATTTCCTTGCGAAGGCCCAAATTTTTGAAATTGAAATAGAATTGATCAAGTCTTCCCTCACGTCTGGTCAGGCAATACTACATTAGTTTCAACTGTTTCGTCGGGGACAAAACATTGTACGGGGAAACATCGTTTTTTGCGAATTAATCATTTTCTGTATTTAATTAAGCGGACCAAATGAATGACGATAAAAGTTCATTTAATGTTACTTTAAAATAACTCACTTGGTACGCTTTATACAAAACACAAAATGAATAATTCACAAAAAACGAATTTCTTCCATACAAATTTAATGTTTTGTCACCGACGGAACAGTTGAAACTCGGGACGCACTCATCTGTTTTGTGCCCAAGATGTGAAATAGGCGCTTGATCCATAGATGTTGCAAAAAATCTAGAGAATATCTAAGTAATATACGACTCAACTCCTGCATTTGCGTCCACAATTCATTGGATTGGAAATTGCCGAAAGGATAATATTGAAAACCCTGTCCGAAGGTTGTAGAAACCTCTCCCAATATCCACAAAACTCCAGAAATTTCAAAAAAAGTTAAATAAAACTTTTTTTGTACTAGGGTCGATCTCAACACCAGCCTTGTATTTACACTTTGGAGATGCCTGTGACAAATCCTCTTAATTTACTCCACAATATAACAAAAAAAATTCGAAGTGGGGCTGACCTATGTACCTAGTAGGAGTGGTTGTAGTTTATCTCTTTTTTTCTCGACAATACTGCACAAAAAACTTCATCAATCAAGGAATATTGACGAAAAACTTCAAAGATGGTCTAGGGACGCTTAGCGTGATTTGGGGCGCTACACCCTGAATCACTCAACTGATTTTCACTAATTTAATATTTGTGATTTTCTGAGATGCGTATCTTTCACTGAAAACCTTGAAGAGCGATTTCCGTGATAATTTTGTAGAGATATAAGTCAAAAAGTTTCACGAACCTTCAAAAAACCACGTTTTTGACCACTTTTTCGACCCAAATCCAACTCTGTAATTAGTTCTTCCTCTACCGTTTTGTAAGTCGGATAAGATTTATCCTATTTATGGAGAAAAAACACGTTGGGCCGTGGCGGAATCCAACGGCTTAAGTTCTTAGGCATTCCCAGACCTTTCGAACAAAGAAAATTTTTTTAAAATCGGAAGAGATTACAGGGGAAAAAATTTTGGAAATCGGTTAACATTAACTCGAGTTATCGTGTTCACAAACGCACGGACAGTTTTTTTTGTAGATTCGACATTTAGGATCCATGATCGATGCTCCCCCTAGTCACCCTTTAAATCGACTAGTGACAAACGCACATACGGGACCAAAAAAAACGGTTGAGCATGGAATATCTCGTAATAACATTTAGGAGAAGCTATTTACTAATCTCGACGCGCGCCGTATGTAAACAAATTTCGTATATCGTTCATGTGTATTAGATCTTGGGTATTTGTCTATTCGTGTAAATGGCAAGAAAAGTCTAACAGGCTTCGTGATACTTTTTAGATCATAAAAAATCACAAACTAAGCAACACACAATCTAGTACGCAAAATTTACGTAAAAGAATGAAATAACAACGAAATCGACCCACATGCGCATAATAATTTAAACTCTGTACAGCGCAGGAGGCGCAGGAGTCCCTGAAAAACATTATTCAGACGCCAAGTTGCCAAGTTTAGTCTTTGAAAAGTGAGTTTAGAATTACAAACGCGCCAGGCTATTTCGTTCGAACCGGATATGAAGTGCGATTGATGACATAAATCCATGGACTCCATAATTTATTTCCCTGTGATTTTCAAATCTATAAAAAAAATTGAACGAAAACAATTCTTGACACTTGTGAGGAGAAAATGATACAGATTAAATTAATTTCGTGATTTTGTAAGTTTTACTTATTTATCTTTAATGAATAAATAACGACATTATCTCAAGCACAAGGTATATAATTCATTACCGTAGAGAAAAATGTGCGAAAATCTATTTTTAAAAGTACACAAGTAGCTGATTAGAATCGAATTTTTTTTATCTGAAGCGAACACCAGTTCGCAACTTCAATTAAAGTTCAAATTTTTTATATTGAATGCAGCAAAACTAAGTTTTTTTCGATTATTTCGTCAAAGCGGTTTCTTTCATATGAATGATGCTCATTGTTTTGCACAAAATGTGTCTACGCTTGTAATTATCCCGGAAAACATGAAATTTGTCTTTCGTTCAATGAGGTCGTTTTTGTAACTCAATTGAAATGAAAAAGTGCGTGGGATAAATGTCAATATAAATTTCCTTTTGTTTTTGTTGTAGGTGAAGCATCACTGCATTCTTTTTAGTTTTATTTATTACTATCATTGTCTACTTAACCAAACACATACGACATAATTGTTTGACTGGTAAGTAAAGCTGGTAATTCTTTAATGGAATTGTACACATTTCTTTTGGCGCAATTAATTTTTCAGAATAAAATGGGACAAACACTTTCGGAACCAGTCACAACAAAAGAATCGAGTTATTGCCAAAATTCTCAGTTTCGGGTAATTATTTTATTGTTTATTTCACAGCCTAGAAAATGTAGAATGTAGAAATGGCTTCAGTAGATCCAATAATAGTAAATATTTCCGGCCGAAGCGGAAGTCCTATAGTTGCTTTTGTCTTTATTTTCCTATTTTTTTCGACAAATATTTTTGTAAGCACAAGATCAAACAAATTTTTTTAAAGAAAAGTTTTAAGGCACAAGACCTTTGTCTACCAAACTATTGAAATCAAAGCACAATGGAAATTTCATTTGAAGAAAAGACATAGAAAAAACTTCTACCGCCTTATTTAGTAAATTCTGCAGTCTTCGTCGTTTTTCTCTTTTTAACGAAAAAAATCACCGATCCATTATTCATTGCACTTCGTCATTACCGTACGATTATAATAAATCGTTCATAACCATAGGTCGGTTCAAGTTGTATGCAAGGATGGCGAATACATATGGAAGACTCACACACACACATTTTATCGTTACCTGATGACCCGGAGGCAGCATTTTTTGCCGTTTATGATGGGCACGGAGGCTCTAATGTAGCAGAATATGCTGGCAAACACTTACACAAGTATATCGTCAAACAGCCTAGCTACAAAACGAATATTCCTGAAGCCTTAAAACAAGTAAGTATAATAGTCATTGTTCAAAAGCAACTTCTGAGTTGAAAGTAACAAGCTCCTATTTTCTTAATCTTTCTTCCAATCGAATTGATGATAACGAGAAATTTGATAAGCTCATTGAATAGGTTTGTCACATACGTCATGCAGATGCTAAGCTTTATCGAATTATATGAAAGTGAAAAGTCTAATCCTTAAGTACATCTATAGCGCTTCATACAGTTGCGATGTTGGGTAGAAATTCTTGAAATCTTTTCTCGCAAGAAGACGGTGGCATCTAAACGGTTTATGGCATTTAGATAAGATAGTATGCGCCAGGAGGTAGTAGTGTCGTGCGGGCGGCTTACGAGTCCACATTAATATATTTTACACACCTATCGTCGGCTGGCTGTATTATATTAGTTTCGATGACAATCGGCAATCCTAAATTTTTCATTAAATAATTTTTCGGATGCCTAAAGACTCATTCCTTTATTGGCCGAAAATTGCATAGAAAAGACGCAATCCATTAACTTCAACGTGTGGGTTTAACAATTGAATTCCAATCAAGTTTGAATCATTTCATTGTCCTACCTAATCGCTGTCTAAACGCTGCAACTCTTCTGCAGATGTGACAAAAAATTTTAAGTAGTAAACACCATAGAGTGCATGTGAAATGTCAATGCTATGCTGTTTAGAGACTCACGATTTAATTCGTCTGGTTTATGTTATTTATCTTTTCTAGACCTTTCTTGATCTGGACGATGCTATGCGAGTGGATGAAACAATGCAGGAACAAATGGCCGGCTCAACAGCTATAACATGCTTAATCAAAAATAATCGTTTGTATTGCGCTAATGCTGGTGATTCGCGGATGATTGCCTGCATAAATGGTAAAGTTGAGGTTTTGTCCGACGATCACAAGCCGAATAATGAAAAAGAACATAAACGCATCTGCGACGCTGGTGGATTCGTCGAATGCAATCGCGTCAACGGAAATCTGGCGTTGTCGAGAGCGTTAGGCGATTTTATGTTTAAACGAAATGTGAATAAAATACCAGAGGAGCAAATTGTAACTGCTTATCCGGATGTAGTTGAGCGTGAGATCACTGAAGATTGGGAATTCGCTATTTTAGCTTGTGATGGAATCTGGGACGTGCTGAAAAATGAGGTACCTAACCAAATATTTTTGTTTTGTTTTGTGGCTAATTTCGTTTTTTTGGATAGACCGTCACTCAGTTCTGTAGACATCGGATAGCTAATGGAATGGAGCCGGAAAGAATTTGTGAGGAACTGATGGAACGTTGTTTAGCCCCCGATGGCCAAATGGGAGGTTTAGGCGGAGACAACATGACCGTTGTATTGATTTGTTTTTTGCACGGCAAGTCGTACGAAGACTTGGTGCAAAAATGTGCTTCAGACAAAATTATTGACGATCCTATCAACAACTCGGAATTGGAAAAGCAACTGGATGACGATTCGACCAGTGAGTGCTCGTCACCTGAACCGGAGCCTGATTTGAAGTAGAAATAGAACGGTTTTTTTTCATTGTCAACGCTTTCGATGGTTTTGATAGAACGTTGATTTCTTAAGTTTTGTTAAAAAAAAACCAAACCAACACCAAATATTATCACATAAATCACCTCGAGACTATTCCAATTCCGTTAATTTGTAATACGTAAATTTCTTTCGTTTTTAATATTTAGTTGTAACATTTTTCTTGATCGTTTTCTTTCTGAACCATTTATTCTTTTTTTTAAATTAAAATTACAATTTTTCAATTGAATTCCACGATTTATTTCTTTCCATGTGTATTGGTTTAATACAAGATATTTAATAAAAATTATTTTCAATAATTTGCTGCTTTCCTTCATTGAAAGGATTGGTGTTCTTTGGTCGTTGATAGTTGACATCTCTCGGTGAAACGAACCAACACTATAGAAACATTTTGATGTCTTTATATAGGCCTGAGTCCACCTGTAATAGAGATGAGCGGGCCGCCCGAAACACGGGTCGGGTTTTTAAATTTATTTTTTTTTTTTTTTGGGCCAGGTCGGATCAGGTTTTCGTTTTCTTTTCTTTTTTCGAATCGGACCGGGTTTGAAGACTTCAAACCCGAACCGACCTAAATAAATAATTTCACTCAATTATTTTCTCGAATCTGAGTATTCAAGAAACCCCCAAAATAAAAAAAAGTTAAAATAGTTTTAAAAAAAGTAACAACTTTTTCCAGACATATTTTCAAAAAATGTTATTTGTAATACCACCGATATTAGAACCGACCTAGAGCACTTAGAAAAAGCCTCTAACCCATACTTCCATGGACAAAAAAGTTTGCCATTGATACCGATCTTCTATCACTTATAGTTCTAAAAATGTTTCAATATTTCGAAAAAATATTATATGGATCGATCCACACTAACATTAGCGGCCATCTTGGCTCGGCCCGGCCCACATCTGTTCTTGGATGCTCTTGGATGCCCCAAATAGAGAAAAATGTTCTGATCAATTTGCTCTACAACAGGGACGACCGTAGTACTGACATAGCGCCCTAAGTAGAGGCCTCAGACACTTACTTCTATAGACAAAAATGTTTCCCTCAATTTGCTCTGTCACATAGCAAAAAGCAAGGCCGACTTGAGAACTAAGCACAGGCAAACATTTCTTTTATAAGTTGTAGGTCATGCCTAGATCTTTCCAACAAAAAAAAATTATGAAAATCAATCAGAAAAAATTTACTCGAGTTACGTACAAAAAACACGTAGGGCCCTAGCAGAGACCCGTTGTTAGTTCCCTAGCTAGGTCCGAGGACTCAAATCGAAAAAATTTCTTCCACAAATTGTCGGTCATGCCCTGATCTTTGAAACAAAAAAAAATTTGAAAATCGGAAAAGATTTACTCGAGCTATGTATACAAAAAACACGTTTGGCCCTAGCAAAGACTGGTCTTTAGTGCCCTAGCTAAGTCCAAGGACTCAAATCCAAAAACTTTTCTTCCATAAATTGTCGGCCATGCCCACAATTTTCAAATAAAAACAAGATTTTGAAAATCGGAAAAGATTTACTCGAGCTATGTACAAAAGACCCAAAACCAATTTAATGGCCCTAGCTCGGCGGCCCTTGGGCCGACAGTGCCGAGATTCAATCCCATAAAAACTTTTTCGATTATCTAGATTATCAGGAGAAAAAAAAGATTTTGGATATCGGCTCCGTGGTAAACGCAATAGACCCTTTTTCGAGGGTTTCGAGTCGGATTTGAATTTTTTATTTCGGATCGAGTTCGGTTCGGGGTTCGGGTCGAGCTGGAAAAAAAGGTCGACTCGCACACCTTTAACCTGTACCTGTGTGTTCGCATAAAAATCGACTTTCGTATGAATTTCATTCCTACACGACGACGGTCCAAAAATATTCGATAATTTGTCGTTTTCAGTTGAAAATCCTTTGTCCCAAAGCCCAGAGTCCGCTTTCAAGACCTCTAATAAAGAAGATGCCTCCCACAAAATCTGCTTCGAACTTGAAAGATATCGGTGAGGTGATTCACGTCATTAAAATTACTTCCAAGCCATTTTAATAGCCCCACTGCCGCTGATATGGTTTACTAAACCTACTTATTACAACATAATTAATTAAAATCTTCTGCCCTTCATTCATTCCATTGAACATTAACCTATCATTTGCACATTCCAATTAGCGAAACTTGTAATCAATTAAGGAAAATATCAAATATCCATTCAATTTCGAGTCGATTTCATATTTTTTATTAATTAGTTTTCTAAATCGGTATTTTCTATGAAGTATAATCCGTGATCTTTGTGCCATGCCATAAAGGGTAAGGGAGCTGTAGAATGTACGGACATTAAAGCTGATAAGAGTTTGGCAGATCGGCGCAAAGATCGACTGTGATCGAATGATAACCTTCAAGACATAATTTGAAAATCAAAATTACTCATTAATAAACGTCTAATGTCCGTCTGTTTGTCTATTTTTTTTTATTTATTTATTTATTTATGTGTTTATTTATTAGTCTGTCTGTAACGATCCCGCTATTTTTGCGTTTAAAAAAACTTTTTCATATGTTGTCGGGTATGGTGCAAAACGCCGAGAAAACATGTTCCGGGGTGGGATATTGTTCAAAAAAGGGCCAAAATTGAAAATTGGCCAAAAGTCAGTCAAGATGTCGTCTTAGAGATTTGGTCGTCGAAGCAAAGTCTTAGAGTTTTTGATGGCCTACAACTTTGTAGAAGAAAACTTTTTGATCCGACTTCATGCGGATGTTCAAAAGTTTCATACTCCCGAGCTAAAGGTCATTATTTGGCGATTTTGTCCAGAGCTGGAGCACCTATTAACCTATATCTCGGCCGGTAGTTGACGGAATGAGGCCAGTACGGTTTCGGCAGTGTGAAGGTAATGGGTTGAAGGAAATCGGTTGAGCGGTTCGGTGCCCAGGGTCGATCAAAGGAGGCAAAAATGGGCAAAAATTTGCTTCGCTTCCCGAAAATTACTGAAAAATTAATTTTTGATATGTTGTCGGGTATGGTGCAAAACGTCGAGAAAACATGTTCCAGGGTGGGGTATTGTTCAGAAATAAGAGAGTTATGGGTAAAAAACGGGTCAAAATTGAAACCGCCCATAAGTCAGCCAAAATGTTGTGTTAGAGATTTGGTCGGGGAAGTGTCAGAGTAGAATAGGTAGCAAGTGCAACGCTGAATACGGGGAGCTTGAAATATGGGGAACGTTGAATACGGGGTAAGTGGAATACGGTGAACGTTGAATATGGGGGAAGTGGAATACGGTGAATGTGGAATACGCCGAACTTGGAATACGCGGAACTTGGAATACGGTGAACGCTGCATACGGTGAACGTTGCATACGGTGAACGTGGAGTACAGGGAAAGTGGAATACAGGGAAAGTGGAATACGGGGAACTTGGAATACGAGGGAAGTTGAATACGGGGAACGTTGCATACGGTGAACGTGGAACACGGGGGAAGTGGAATACGGGGAACTTGGAATACGGGGAACTTGGAATACGGGGAAAGTTGAATACGGTGAACTTTGCATACGGTGAACTTTGCATACGGTGAACTTTGCATACGGTGAACTTTGCATACGGTGAACGTGGAATACGGGGGAAGTGGAATACCGTGGAAGCGGAAAACAGTGAACGTTGAATACGGGGGAAGTGGAATACGGGGGAAGTGGAATACGGGGGAAGTGGAATACGGAGGAAGTGGAATACGGGGGAGTGGAATACGGGGAAATTTGAATACGGTGAACTTGGAATACGGGGAACTAGATTGTCATATTGCCGTTGAGGTCAGACGTACTTTTTTTGTTCTCGTGGTATTGCTGAATTTCGATACTTGAAAATTCGCTTTGTGACAATATTTGTTCGATTTGTAGTAAACTGAGTTGTCTTGTTCAAGTAAAAAATATATTTGTTGTGATTTACGGTCATTTAGTTGTAGAAAAAGTCAATTTTGTGTTTCATATTGGTCGATTTTGAATGTCATAAAGGGACAAAGCATTTTTTGTTGTTCACACCGAAAGCATTGAACTCGATTGCATCAGCTTAATTGGCATCAATAGAACATTCTCGTGTTTGTGTGTGAAATTTGACTTCTTGCAACCGACGAACCATGGCCGCCAAATGCTTCTCTTGTAACAATGGAATCCTGAATTCTGAATTTATTAGTTGTGGTGGCGTTTGTGGAGAAAATGTTCATATAAAATGTGTCGCCATTAGTAAACCAATGCTCAATATGATCAACAATAGCCCGAACATTCACTGGTACTGCCATAGCTGTAACGAAGGAAATAGGCATGTATCTGCCGCTATAAATAGTGTCAACGATTCAATAGCTCGTCTGAGTAATTCTTTATATAGTGATTTGCTGAAATTTATTGACGGTTTAAAACAATTAATAGACAAAGTACTTGGAGATGTAATTGGTAAAATGTGCGGTATTCTACCTAGTGGAAGTGGACACTTTGTTATATCGTCTTAAGACAATCCTCAATCGAATGATACCGACAACCCTACGATTCCTGTGTGTCATGACAAGGAGTTCGTTGAAAGTATAACTCTTTCTAAGCCTGGTGACAATCGTACGAAAAGTGTGGTAGTAACGAACATTGGCAAGGATGTCTCTAAGGAACACCTGATGAACTATTTACATAACAAATTTGGGATCAAAATGGAATCGATAAATTTGGCGCTGCTGCTACCGACTGGAAGAACATGGAACGATGTTCACTTTCTTCAATGCAAGCTGACAATCCCAGATGAGAATTACAATCTTGTCATGTCTCCCAACCTGTGGCCTGAAAATGTAAATTTACGTGATTATGTCTATAAACAGCGGAAAGACGCTGGAGTGTCGAAGGACAGTTTTTCATTTTAATGATTTGCAATGTAATTAAGTCGATATTTGTAGTCATATTTTGAACTTTGATGCGGTGCAGTGATTCGAATTGGAATTTGTTTTGTCAACTTCATAGGCTTTGGTTTTGAATTTGTTTTTTTGATTGATCAGAGCTGTGCTCTAGGTGCGCTTGTTGTTTGACGATTTAATATGTAACTCTATATTTTTGGGCTCACACCAGTAAGGTTTTTAACCCGTTGGTGATAAATAAATAAATAAAACTTGGAATGCGGTGAACATTGAATACGGGGTAAGCGGAATACGGGGAACGTTGCATACGTTCCACGGAGGAAGTGGAATACGAGGGAAGTGGAGTAATTTTGCGGCAAAGAAAGTATATATACGAAGTATATTTTTGTATATCTCGTATATTTCGTATAAATCGTATATTTTTGTATATTTTCAAAGAACTGTCAAACCACTAAAAAGTCTATTTTTTTTATGAATTCTAGCTGAAAATTGTCTTCGGACCTATATATTTTTAATGAAATCCGTTGATCTGATGTTTACGAAGCGAGAGACAATTAGCTGGAAAAGTTTGATAATGTTTCCGATCCACAATTCAACGACAACAAGAACTCTCTAAGACTTGTTCACCTAAGTACGTGTATTCGTAATTGTGGATCGGAAACATTATCAAACTTTTCCAGCTAATTGTCTCTCGCTTCGTAATCATCAGATCTACGGATTTCATTAAAAATATATAGGTCCGAAGACAATTTTCAGCTAGAATTCATAAAAAATAGACTTTTTAGTGGTTTGACAGTTCTTTGAAAATATACAAAAATATACGGTTTATACGAGATATACAAGATATACAAAAATATACTTCGTATATATCGTTGTCGTGAATTCCCTTATTGTAATCGAAGCGGAAAACTACTGTCGAAACCGCCGCGCCGGGCCACGATTTTGATTTTCTGTGATTTTTTTAATTTCGTGATTTTTGAATAGATCCGATTTTTCCGGCTACCTCGAGATTGTGACTTTTACTTGATTTTTCGTTACTTCTCTTGATTTTCTGTGACTTTTTGTGATTTTCTGTAATTTTTGGGTATTTCCTGTGAGTGTACTAGTTTCCAAAACTTTCGTGCAATGACTTTTAGTAAATTTACATGACTTTTCGTGAATGAATAAAAAACCTTTAATATCGCAGAAACAATGTGTGCTGCCTTCTTGTAGAAGGGTGCTTACATACACAGCATATCGATCAATAATCAAATTACAATAAAAATTCTACTTTATGTGAATTTAAACTATTTTTCGAATCGTCAAATTTTTAGCTGTAAATATGGCTGCTTATTAATACTTCTTCAGTTATGTCTTTAATTTTCGATTTGTCAAGTTTAACTTCGTTGAAAAAGTCAACAACGCTTCTACCTACGGTTCCGCTACTTCCAAACCAAAGACCACGCACTATCCAGTTTCTTTTTCCGAACGATGTCGCGTATTCTTCGGCATAAAATTCGGTGAACTTTTTATGTATCTATTGTTTCCTTTTCAACAAAGATTTTCATGTCTTGTTCGGCGTCACTGGTTTCATACCAAACCGTAGGGTCGACTATATATGCGTTGTTCGATTTAGGGTCACATGCGATTATATCGCTGAAGCGGGATCGCCCCTCATTGTCCACTGCGTACACTTCCTCCAAGCACTGGAATCCCTTTTCTCTTAGCAGGTTGGTAATGGTATGCCTTACGTTGTTATGCCTGGCGATGATTCGCTTGTTATTAGAAGGGCAGCTTCCAGTCCACATGTGATATGGTTTCTTTCTCTCTGCCGACAGAGGTTGGAAGCGTTTCCAACTCCAGGTACACCGAGAGATTGGCGTAACTGCTATTAAGTTTTATCGCTGCTCTCCATTCTGATGACGATAGCGTATTTTTATTGCTCATAAAGTCATTACTTTTGATGTGAGTTTGACAATGTGTTACCCCAGACCCTTGATACTTTATATGTTGCACCAAATTACGTAACATCTTTGGCGTAGGGCTGTACGTAGTGGTTTTGTACTTTCGCCTCGGACGTTTAGAGCCTCAACACGACTGCTTTTCTACTTGATGGTCAGCAGTGCTCAAAAAAAGTTGGTCATCAACTTTTGATAGGCGCTTTGATATGGCAAATTGTTGGAGATGGATTTCCTACGAAGCTTTAAAAAGCATAAAATAAGTTATTTTTGGTATGCATCGGCAGTCCGATTATTTCTTTTATGGTGCGGCAAATCATCACATCAAGTCCGTTAGTAATGTATTGAGATACTTTGTTGAGCGATTCGGTTTGAATCGGGTATATCAGAATTGGAAATATGTATATTGATTGATTATGTAACGAAGGAAATAGGCATGTATCTGCCGCTATAAATAGTGTCAACGATTCAATAGCTCGTCTGAGTAATTCTTTATATAGTGATTTGCTGAAATTTATTGACGGTTTAAAACAATTAATAGACAAAGTACTTGGAGATGTAATTGGTAAAATGTGCGGTATTCTACCTAGTGGAAGTGGACACTTTGTTATATCGTCTTAAGACAATCCTCAATCGAATGATACCGACAACCCTACGATTCCTGTGTGTCATGACAAGGAGTTCGTTGAAAGTATAACTCTTTCTAAGCCTGGTGACAATCGTACGAAAAGTGTGGTAGTAACGAACATTGGCAAGGATGTCTCTAAGGAACACCTGATGAACTATTTACATAACAAATTTGGGATCAAAATGGAATCGATAAATTTGGCGCTGCTGCTACCGACTGGAAGAACATGGAACGATGTTCACTTTCTTCAATGCAAGCTGACAATCCCAGATGAGAATTACAATCTTGTCATGTCTCCCAACCTGTGGCCTGAAAATGTAAATTTACGTGATTATGTCTATAAACAGCGGAAAGACGCTGGAGTGTCGAAGGACAGTTTTTCATTTTAATGATTTGCAATGTAATTAAGTCGATATTTGTAGTCATATTTTGAACTTTGATGCGGTGCAGTGATTCGAATTGGAATTTGTTTTGTCAACTTCATAGGCTTTGGTTTTGAATTTGTTTTTTTGATTGATCAGAGCTGTGCTCTAGGTGCGCTTGTTGTTTGACGATTTAATATGTAACTCTATATTTTTGGGCTCACACCAGTAAGGTTTTTAACCCGTTGGTGATAAATAAATAAATAAAACTTGGAATGCGGTGAACATTGAATACGGGGTAAGCGGAATACGGGGAACGTTGCATACGTTCCACGGAGGAAGTGGAATACGAGGGAAGTGGAGTAATTTTGCGGCAAAGAAAGTATATATACGAAGTATATTTTTGTATATCTCGTATATTTCGTAACATCTTTGGCGTAGGGCTGTACGTAGTGGTTTTGTACTTTCGCCTCGGACGTTTAGAGCCTCAACACGACTGCTTTTCTACTTGATGGTCAGCAGTGCTCAAAAAAAGTTGGTCATCAACTTTTGATAGGCGCTTTGATATGGCAAATTGTTGGAGATGGATTTCCTACGAAGCTTTAAAAAGCATAAAATAAGTTATTTTTGGTATGCATCGGCAGTCCGATTATTTCTTTTATGGTGCGGCAAATCATCACATCAAGTCCGTTAGTAATGTATTGAGATACTTTGTTGAGCGATTCGGTTTGAATCGGGTATATCAGAATTGGAAATATGTATATTGATTGATTATGTTTAGTTTTTGGTCAGGTTTGAGTAATGCTGACGCTGATAGTTTGGCGAGATTCTTATTCAGGTCGTATACGCATTTGGTGTCAAAAACTAGCTCAGAACGATACGTCCGCTACGTCCGATACGTTCAATGATCGATACATGTGGTCGTGTCCAATTCGTTCTTGCATCACTTTCCGGTGGGCAAGGATTTTCCAGAGCTGTTTTCCCCTCGATTGTATCAGATTTTTTCACTTTAGGTGAGTAGCAAAACTGAACTTTAACCTCTATTCGTCTCGGTCAGCACTACCGGTTCGTTAGTTCTCTGTTGGAAGATTGTGGAAGAAATTTTCCTTCATAATGGTTATGGTTGATCGGTTGGTAAGGTTTTCAACATGATGACATGACTTAGAGGTTTCTCACAATATAATCAGGATAATCACATTAGGTTTAACATCAATGAATTATCGCTACTTAAAAAAGTTGCTTGGGTCATTTATTAACAAGGTTTAAGTTCGAGCTCAAGTATTCACTACTCTTAACAAATAAAAACGATTTTCTACGTTATAAGATATTTATACACAATACATGGTATTCTGACTCTCTCATAAAACGATATAACAGAA